>MJUU01065849.1:126988-139854 GCA_002080025.1 Modiolus philippinarum
TGTTAATTACAGGTGACACTTTAATTACAGGTACAGTTCTGAATTTTGGTGTTTTGACATCAATACTGAAGGTACCGAAGACGTGAATTTTATAATCCTTATTTTATAAATTTAAATTATTTTTTTTTTTGGAACAAGTGGCAATCCATGAATTTACGTACACCACGAAATGTCTTTTTTTCTCTACCCACGAAAATTGGTACCCACGAAATTAAATGAATTCACAGTACTCCAGATTGGAAATTTTCTAAGGAGTTTACTGAAA
Source organism: Modiolus philippinarum (assembly GCA_002080025.1). Taxonomy (NCBI): domain Eukaryota; kingdom Metazoa; phylum Mollusca; class Bivalvia; order Mytilida; family Modiolidae; genus Modiolus; species Modiolus philippinarum. Next base: position 127,254 of record MJUU01065849.1, read on the forward strand.
GAAACCCCATCAAAATCCGCTATATAATAAAGATTCTACAGTCAAATATGTGAAAACAACCAATTTAACCCCTTTTGGCCCCTTTTTCTAAAACGGGCGGGGCCAGGAACATAAAATTATAGCCCTGGCTAAAGCATGTGCCAAGAAACATCATACTAAAATTTGAAAATGATCTGTTCACTGGAACCAAAGTTATGCTGTCCACAGACACAAAAATACCCAATTTTACCCCTTTTTGGCCGCTTTTTCTAAAACGGGTGGGGCCATAAACTTGAAATTAAAACCCCGGATAGCCATTATGCCAAGAAACCACATACTGAAATTTGAAGATGATCCGTCTACTAGAAATAAAGTTATGCTGGCCACAGACGCTGACGCCGACGACTGCGCCATAACATAATACGACCGCAAAATTTTTTGCGGTCGTATAATAAAAATTGATGGGTGTTCCATGGAACACTTGTGTCGCCTGCACTACAGAAGAGCCATTTTTGGACAAGTGAACCTCTAAAATCTGTAATATCAAAATTTTAAGTATCAGGGGCACAATTAAATCAAGTGATCATTGAATTCTGAATAGTTGGTTGGAATTTGACTTAATAGTTTTGAAAGAATACCACATTAACAAACTAAATAAACAAATGAGCTATTTTGTCTCAGTGAACCTCTAAAATAAGTAAAATCAAAATATTATGTATCAGATGCACAACATGATCAGGTGAACAACATATCCTGCAAGTTTTGTTGGAATCTGACTTATAGCTATGATGGAATTGAGGATTAATTAACAAGAATAACTAATGAGCAACTTTGGCTCCGTGAACCTCTAAAATATGTAAAATCAAAATTCTAAGTATCAGGTGCACATCTACACCAGGTGAATGACATACCCTGAAAGTTTGGTTGGAATTGAACTAGCAGTTTTAAAGGAGTAGAGGATTCAAAAACTGACAGACTCACAAAAGAGCAATTTGGCTCCGTGAACCTCTAAAATCTGTAAAATCAAAATTCTAAGTATCAGGTGCACATCTACACCAGGTGAACAACATATCCTGAAAGTTTGGATGGAATATGACTAGCAGTTTTGAAGGAGTTGCGGATTCAAAACTGACAGACTCACAAATGAGCAATTTTGGCACTGTAAACCTCTAAAATCTGTAAAATCGAACTTCAGAGTATCAGGTGCACAACAACACCAAGTGAACAACTTATCCTGGAAGTTTGGTTGGAATCGGACTAGCAGTTTTGAAGGAGTTGCGGATTCAAAAACCGACAGACGACGCAGGACAACGACGATGACGCAGGACGACGACGTAAGACGACGGATAGTAATCCCTATGTGTCGACTCTGCTTACAGCAGGCGACACAAAAAGTTTTAATTGAGCATTGGTATTTTTTAAAATTTATTAATTATAAAATTTATAGGATTATCCAGAGATATACGCTTAAAGTAAATCTTACACCACACTAAAATACATGTACAAAAATATTTCACAGAGTAATCATAAAACCTGAAATGATACATGTAACACCCAAATAAACAAGTTGTCAACCTTGCCTGTGAATATACTCTATGTTGAACCAATTAACACAGGTACCTGTATACCCTTTGAAGTATGCAAGCTACTCTTAAATATAGCTGAATGTGAAAAAAAATCAACAAGTTTTAAAACAAATCTGTTTTAAAATAAGCAAACAGTTTATAAAAAAAATAGATTTTCGATAAAAAAGAAATAAATGAAGAACAAAATACACAAAAAAACATTTGTTATTTGTATAGATATAGGTTTACCTGTCTTAAAATATTTACTTCAAAGACATAATCTCAAAAGAACTTAAATAGAAAATGGAAAATAGGCGAATTTCGCGGATGTAATGTGGCAAAGTGGAATATCATTATCAAACAACGTCAGAATACACCTTTTTGGAAGATGTGTATTGCACATGTTTTACTTGAAAAATATAACCGACAACTCAGATACAACGTAATTGTAAAAATTTGAAGCTAACAAGGAGTCCCGTTTTCAGATATCAAGATTTTCAATCAAGGCAAATATAACACTTTAGGAGGTTTGCTCCTCATGTTTTGGGATTTCTGTCAGATTTTCGGAATTCTCTGGTTTTATCCATTTAAAAGTATTCTAATTTTTTGCCCATGGACCCCCTTAATTTTTCCCATAATTTCATTTTATACATCTATATGAGCATTCTGTGAAAATTTCATTAAATTTTATTTATTCTGTCACAGTCTTTTGAATCAAACCTTGCTAATGTTAATCCTATGAAAAATCCGAGGAGTTCAGTATCCCACCAAATTTTCAATCACTTACAACTCAAAAACGAGATCATCAACCTATCATTTGTTTTCCCTTAAATTATTTCTTTTTTAATTTCTTAACAAAAAATCACATTTATTTGAAATCCTATTTATTTTCATATAGAGTAGCAAACCCCCTTAATGCAATTCACATAACTTACAGAACATAACACATCATGACCATATTTGAAGCCAATTGGGAGCTCTTTTTTTTATAAAAAAAAAATATACAATTAAGCTTATTAAACTATGAGAAATGCACATTATGCAATATACCTAAAGGAAAGCTGACGGAGGACCCGCTATTTCAAATAACACTTAAGCAATACACATAAAACATTTCTACATTCAGGAGTTGTAACCAAATAATGAAATTTGTAAAGAAATCATCCAGCAGAACAGTAAAAACACAAAATAAAATCTAATCTTTAAAATATCTTTAAATTAAAAGACCTTGATTTGACTTATGTTTTACAATTTTAAACCATCAAACTTGTCCACTCAAATCCAATAAATAAAAAGTTCATTTAATAAATCAACTGAATGCAAACCATCAGTCATTGCAAAAAAAAAAAATGGAATGATGCACTATTTCCTGTTCTTTTTTGGAAAATGTGATGAACAGGATACACAGATTTTACAGAAAAGGTAACCCTTATTTATTTTTTCCTTTTTTTTTTTTAGATTCACAATGACTTTTTAATTTATACCTAAAAGAAGAAATTTTATTCATAATCTGGAAGGTTTTTTTTTTTGCTAATGAAGTATTTAATACCGGAAGAAAATGTGTATTTGGGATTAAAATTTAAAAAAATATTTTTAACAAAAATAACGTAAAAGCTTTATCAAATATATACATTTATCAAAGTTTATTACAAATAAGTGTGATTTTCTCATATAAATAGAGATTTATTCCAAATATGTGCCTAATATTACAATCTATCTTTATGTGTATTCCGATATCGAAAAAAATAAATAAAATAGACAACAATGCCGAAAAAATATATTTCTTTATTCTTTTATTTACTCTTGGGCAAAATCATTAACTGATACGTATTTCTGTTTTCATTTGGGCAGAGACATATAAAACATGTATTTAAATGTCTCTGATTTGGGGTGCATCTCATGAATACGGTACCTACGGTACCTATAAATTTCAAATTTTCAAAAGCGTATTAATACACTTCAACGTTAAATATCTGACCTGAAACTTATTTGTTGACATTCTGTTATCTTTTATCTTTCCAATGACTCTTTTAACATGTTTCTTACATGTTGAATAAACAGGTAATTAACAATTTAATTATCCTACCTGTGCGGTACCATTCAATAATGAAATAATCGAAAAAGCCCGAGTCAGGTCAAATCTGTCTACCTGTGTCGGATTTAGTGTTCTGAATGGAACAAGATGGAGGCCCCCCACTATTTCAATTCTGAAAACGTCTATAGGATCTAATGTAAACATTTGTGAAAATGAACATCCAAGTATAACAAAAATTAAAGAAAATAAACAAGATATCGCTCCATTACAGAAATTGAATATATTTTTGTAGAAAAACAAATTAACAAAACTAATGTTAAAAAGGCGACAGGCAAAGATGGAATATCACCAAAACTACTGAAGCTTGCAAAATCAGCTATTATCAAGTCTGTTACAAACTTGATAAATAAAAGTTTAACATCTTCTAAATTCCCAGAAAAACTGAAAGAGGCCCAAGTAGTGCCTGTATACAATAAAAATAATGCATTAGACAAATCTAACTATAGACCAGTAAGTATTTTACCTTATGTTTCTAAATTTTTTACAATAAAAATAATGCATTAGACAAATCTAACTATAGACCAGTAAGTATTTTACCTTATGTTTCTAAATTTTTTGAGAGGGCCATAAATGATAAGTTAACAGAATACTTTAATCAAATTTTTTCACCCTTATCTTTTGGCTTTTCGTGCTGGTTATGGACGTCAAACCACGTTATTAAAAATTGTTGAAGACTGGAAAAAGGATTTAGATGAAAATAAATTTATTGCTGCAATCCTAATGGATTTAAGTAAGGCATTTGATTGCCTCTCCCATAACCTACTTTTAGATAAATTGGAATCATATGGTGTAACTAATGAAGCTCTAAAACTTCTCCGAGATTATCTCTCTAGAAAAAAGCAGTGTGTCAAACTGGGTTCATCTTTTAGTAAGTGGGAACAAATTTATAAAGGGGTACCACAAGAGTCAATACTGGGGCCCATGTTATTTAATATCTTTTTAAATGATATCTTCTATTTTATAAAGGACTCTTCTTTATATAACTACGCACACAACACACTGTCTTATTCTGGATATGATCTTGATGAAGTTAAAACAACATTAGAGCTTGATAGTCTAAAATTAATAGATTGGTTTACAGTAAATCAAATGAAAGCAAATCCTGATAAGTTTCAGGCCCTTGCCATTGGTTGTAAAACTTAAGATAAAAACTTAACATTTGATCTTAATAATAACCTTATAAAATGTTAGAAGAAGTAAAACTTTTAGGTGTAACATTTGATTACCAGTTGAATTTAATACTCACATAGCTAATACATGTAAAAAAACTTCTAGGCAATTAAATGTATTAAAAAGGGTAGGGAAATATTTGAATAAATTGGGAAGGTTAACAATATATCATTCATTTATTCTGACTAATTTCAACTACTGTCCTGTCACATGGCACTTTTGTAGTGAAATAAATACTAATAAAATGGAAAAAATTCAAGAGAGGGCCTTGAAATTCATTTATGATTACTATAACAGCTCGTATGAAGAACTTCTTAATCGATCAAAAATGCCATCACTGAAAGTAAGAAGAATTAGAAATATAGCCTTAGAAACATTCAAAATTTTAAATAAACAAAGTCCATCATATTTACATGATTTAATTGAAATTATAGAAAATACATATAATTTCAGATATCAGAACACAGCCAAGATACCAAGTGTCAGAACATCAAGGTATGGGCTACAATCATTTAGGTATTGCGCCGCAAAAACATGGAATGACTTGCCGGAACATATTCGTAATAAACATCATTTACGCAATTTAAAAGCACACTAAATTCATGTAAAGGCAAGTCATGCCATTGTTCTGCTTGCTATTCATAATTGCTGCTTCTTTTTTACTGCATGAAACTGATTCACATACTCTAGAAATGTGCAGGAGGTGTATGTTATTTGAATTGCATGATTGTGGTGTTTCACTGTGTGTCTTATGTGGAATGTGTTGTTTGTTTGTGTTTGTGTGTCATTTGTGCATGAAAGACTGTTATTATAGTAGATGTTAATATGTGATGTCTGTAACATACATGTATGTTGTGTATTGCAAGTGACCGTCGATTTTAAAAGCTCTTGAGAGCTTATGTTGTTAGTTTGATTTCATTGACTTTCAATAAAGCTTTTTGCATTTGTATTTTTGTACAACAAATTTGGGTCAAGTTACAATCAAGGCACATCTTTTCATATCAGTTCTGGAAAACTCAGAATTCAATAACGTTATTGAATTTGGTAACTCTGCCTATATTTTCAACCAAAAATTAGCAAAAATTTTGATTTGATATTTTCAAATATCTCTTTTATGTTTTGTAAGCTGTACAGTGTAAACAACATGTATATAAATTTTTATGAAAATCTGTGGCCAAATAAGAAAGTTTTACTAAGGTTACCAAATTCGGTAACTCATGAGATAAGGGTTTAAATAGGGATATTGCATGGGTCTTCCAGTTAAAGCCTTGTCATTTTGTTTTCCATAGATGGATTTTGATATCCGTAGGCAGAATTTTAGAAAATCATTTATTTCACCCTTTTAAAGTATTCAGAGAATGCCAAGTTTTTGTAAAAAGTGCCAAGACTTGAATAATTGTTAAGTTACCAAATTCAATAACCCTAAAGATACCAAATTTGTTAACAGTTACCAAATTCAATAACGTTATTGAATTCTGAGTTTTCCAGAACTGATATCAAGATTTAATTTTATTATCATTGATTTGGGTTTAATCAACTTTTAATTTATTATAAATTATGATAATTGGCAACAACTGGCAACAACACTTATATTAAAGTTCATTTCAAGAATGCATTGTGTAGAAGACCATATCTAAAACATGTTAACATCAAATACTTGCTGCTTTTCTTGTATTATCATTATCAATTTCTGAATTAAGGAACACAACGTAGTTATAAGTTTTTNAATATTAATAATAAAGAAATTATATTGGAAGATAATGAGAAAATAATAAATAACCAAGAAGAAGTAGCCACAGTATTTAACAACTTTTTTATTAATGTGGCAAAGGATATAGACGTTTTCAGAAATTGTTAAATTTTGGTTATCTCCCCTGATCATGATAGGTCGGCCATTAAGAGGTAGAGGGGTACCACAAACAGTACATTACTTATACTGATAAGTTATTGAAAAAAAACACTTTCTAGCTTTTATCATTTCAAGACATGAGTTTGTTTCATCTACATTTGAAAATAAAAATTGATGGGTGTTCCATGGAACACTTGTGTCGCCTGCACTACAGAAGAGCCATTTTTGGACAAGTGAACCTCTAAAATCTGTAATATCAAAATTTTAAGTATCAGGTGCACAATTAAATCAAGTGATCATCGAATTCTGAAATCTATATGACTTATAGTTTTGAAAGAATACCACATTAACAAACTAAATTAACAAATGAGCTATTTTGTCTCAGTGAACCTCTAAAATAAGTAAAATCAAAATATTATGTATCAGATGCACAACAAGATCAGGTGAACAACATATCCTACAATTTTTGTTAGAATCTGACTTATAGCTATGATGGGATTGAGGATTAATTAACAAGAATAACTAATGAGCAACTTTGGCTCCGTGAACCTCTAAAATATGTAAAATCAAAATTCTAAGTATCAGGTGCACATCTACACCAGGTGAACAACATATCCTGAAAGTTTGGATGGAATATGACTAGCAGTTTTGAAGGAGTTGCGGATTCAAAACTGACAGACTCACAAATGAGCAATTTTGGCTCTGTAAACCTCTAAAATCTGTAAAATCGAACTTCAGAGTATCAAGTGCCCAACAACACCAAGTGAACAACTTATCCTGAAAGTTTGGTTGGAATTGGACTAGTAGTTTTGAAAGAGTTGCGGATTCAAAAACCGACAGACGACGCAGGACGACAACGACGACGCAGGACGACGACGACAACGTAAGACGACGGATAGTAATCCCTATGTGTAGACTCTGCTTACAGCAGGCGACACAAAAAGTTTTAATTGAGCATTGGTATTTTTTAAAATTTATTAGTTATAAAATTCATAGGATTATCCAGAGATATACGCTTAAAGTAAATCTTACACCACACTAAAATACATGTACAAAAATATTTCACAGAGTAATCATAAAACCTGAAATGATACATGTAACACCCCAATAAACAAGTTGTCAACCTTGCCTGTGAATATACTCTATGTTGAACCAATTAACACAGGTACCTGTATACCCTTTGAAGTATGCAAGCTACTCTTAAATCTAGCTGAATGTGAAAAAAAATCAACAAATTTTAAAACAAATCTGTTTTAAAATAAGCAAACAGTTTATAAAAAAAATAGATTTTCAATAAAAAAGAAATAAATGAAGAACAAAATACACAAAAAAACATTTGTTATTTGTATAGATATAGGTTTATCTGTCTTAAAATATTTACTTCAAAGACATAATCTCAAAAGAACTTAATAGAAAATGGAAAATAGGCGAATTTCGCGGATGTAATGTGGCAAAGTGGAATATCATTATCAAACAACGTCAGAATACACCTTTTTGGAAGATGTGTAACCGACAACTCAGATACAACGTAATTGTAAAAATTTGAAGCTAACAAGGAGTCCCGTTTTCAGATATCAAGATTTTCAATCAAGGCAAATATAACACTTGATGCAATACACATAACTTACAGAACATAACACATCATGGCCATATTTGAAGCCAATTGGGAGCTCTTTTTTTTATAAAAAAAATATACAATTAAGCTTATTAAACTATGAGAAATGCACATTATGCAATATACCTAAAGGAAAGCTGACGGAGGACCCGCTATTTCAAATAACACTTAAGCAATACACATAAAACGTTTCTACATTCAGGAGTTGTAACCAAATAATGAAATTTGTAAAGAAATCATCCAGCAGAACAGTAAAAACACAAAATAAAATCTAATCTTTAAAATATCTTTAAATTAAAAGACCTTGATTTGACTTATGTTTTACAATTTTAAACCATCAAACTTGTCCACTCAAATCCAATAAATAAAAGTTCATTTAGTAAATCAACTGAATGCAAACCATCAGTCATTGCAATGAAAAAATCAGAATGATGCACTATTTCCTGTTCTTTTTGGAAAATGTGATGAACAGGATACACAGTTTTACAGAAAAGGTAACCCTTATTTATTTTTTCCTAGGCTTCTGTTAATAAATTGTTTGTTGGGCGTTTGCCGACCCTACCTTTTTGATGATGGGTAGGTAGGTAGGGATTTTTTTTTTTTTTTTGCCTGACAATGGAATTTTTTTACCCTGCTTTAAAGAGTATATTGTTTTATTTCACATCTTATTTGGATAAAAGTGATCTTTTTGTGCCAAATCTGCATTTATGTCTGCACCTATATATATATAGTTTTAAAAATTGATTGAGGTTTTACCGCTACACTCAACAGTATCTCAATTATATGGTAGCACTGAGTTTTAAAGTTGGTGGAAAATTGATCATTGGAAGGAAACCATCAACCCCATATCGGCTGGTAACTGACAAATCTTATCACTTGCACATGCGAGTGACAAGGCAAAGCCTGAATTCGTGCTTAACTATGATATATTACATAATATTAATGTTCAAAAAATATTCTACTTTAACTTTTGATATTAAACAATGTTTACACTTGTAACAGTTTTAGACACAGACTGGAGTAGCTGTGGAACCGTAGCTCTAGGTCCTTTTGCTAATTTTATGACATTGGCGGACCACCAATATCATAAAATTAGCAAAAGGACCTAGAGCTACGGTTCCGCAGCTAAGACTGGAGTTGATGGGTTCAGCAGTCTGATTTACAAATAGTCATCCTGTAGGCTAACCCCTACTACACACTGAAATACTATATATGTATTAAAGTAATTATTTATTAGATGGAAGTGTAACTGCTATGGGGTCTTTGTTAATGTTCCCATCGTAACATCAAATGTTGAAACTGCAGGTGCTGTGAAATTTAGTTTGGCAATGTTAAGAGTAAATATTGACCTGCAATAGACAGATTCCTAATTGTCCCGTCTACTTTTATTTATTTCTTAAATAAAATATCTATACAAAATTGTTACTTATATCTCGCCCAGTTTGTCAACGTGATGAAAGAGGAAATCCACTTTCACTTTTGCGGTAAAAACCACGCATGCGCAGTATTGATAATAACGCGGTAATAATAGAATAGTTTATTTTCGTAGCATGAATTGGTCGTCATCTATACTAATTCAAACATGATTCCTTTTTTAAAATTCAAAATGTTCTCCAACCGCTAACTTGAATAATTCAATCCCTCTCCGTATCCGATTCTCTCCTTCTACGAGGGCTTGAATTCCTTATGTTGATTGGGCGCGTCAGCTGCTCTACGGAAAATAGAGCCAATCAGCAACGAGATAAGAAGGTGCATGCGCAGTTAGAACTTCCTACTGTAAACAAACCAAAAATGTAAACACTGTACTTAGAATCGCGACTTTCAGTATTTGAGGGATAAATGCTATTTTAGAATATTATGCATTAAAAAAATAAAAGGATTATCGATTAAAAGTGTAAGATATGGTCAATGTTCAAATGATACCCGATTTTTTTTACCTCGGAGCAGTAAGTAACGTGATTTTTTTTTTCGAAATGTGTATTGAGAATATAACGAAGATGTTATTTCACGAACTTTAATATGGATGTAAAATATTGATGTAAATTCGATGTGAACTCTTCAAAACGGTAAAGTTTAGGTGCTTGATAATACAAAATTGTAAAAGAATGTGAGAAATTATCTCGATCCGAACCAAAAACGTAAACAGTTTGTACTTTGAATTGCGACTTTCAGTATTTTCGGGATAAATGTTATTTTGGAATGTTATGCATTTAAAAATACAAAAAATATTATCGATTAAAAATCTATGATATGGTCAAGGTTAAAATGACACGTTTTTTGACATCGGAACAGAAGTAACGTGAATCTTTTTGAAATGTGTATTGGGAATATAGATTTAGATCATAATAAGAGCTCTTGATAAATTTTCAATTCTAGTTTTCACGAAATTCGATTAGATATGTTATTCAAATATCAAATGAACATCTATTTTATTCTGAAAATACATATATTAGTTCCAATTTTGTTTTTATTTATTTATTTATTTGTTTATTATTATTAAAAGTTACATTTGATCGTGTTTTGAATGAAACAGTCTAAACATCTCATGAAATTTGTTTGCTTTGCGATAAAATTCTTGATGTAATTCAAATTACCAAAGTGGCATGTGTTAATTAAAGGTTTATTTTGCGATCTTCAGAGTTCACATGTCATTCTAATTAGATAAACAGTTGGTAGAATTTCACACCTGTGTGAAAAAAAATCGCCAACAAACATTGTAGTCCCTACGCTTGGGTCAGTTGATAGTATATCATTTTACGGTCAAGCGAAAACAATTAAACAAAAATAACCAATTTGAAAAAAAATCAAAAAGTTATCGTTCAAAATCAAGACGGTTTAAACCCACAATGCACTGCAATAAGGCACTTCCGATTGACGCGTTTTACATAGGGTATGCGTTCAGGCGTTAATGGAGTGATCGGAGTGAGTGGAATATAACGACTGGATTATTCGGGTTATCCAACCGCTTGTTGATTTATCCCGTTTGATGCTGAAAAGATTCGGATGAGGTTTAAGCTACAGGTGAAGCAAGCGCATGTGGTCGATATCGATTCGTGTCAACTAAACTTCAGTGGTAGTTAGTTCCTTAATTTAAGCCAGGAACTGATTCCATAATGAGATTATGTAATCATGACTGATACCATGAGTTCTGACAGTGAAAAATATACCGATCTTTTTACAACAGAGGACTGATTTTTCAAACTGAACCGAACAAATTTCTTACGTTTATGTCTGACAAATATGATCGTTTCCGGAGCTTTGGACCAATCGGATGCGTTTGCATTGGGTACAAACACAAACCAAAAAAAGAAATGCCTTGAACCCCAAAAAATTTTTCTGGTCGCAGGCATTTTTTTAGGGTCGGGCGGCTAACGCCCAACAAACATATTTTTTATTATGGCCCTATTTTTTTTTTTTTAGATTCACAATGACTTTTTAATTTATACCTAAAAGAAGAAATTTTATTCATAATCTGGAAGTTTTTTTTTTGCTAATGAAGTATTTAATACCGGAAGAAAATGTGTATTTGGAATTAAAATTAAAAAAATATTTTTAACAAAAATAACATAAAAGCTTTATCAAATATATATATTTATCAAAGTTTATTACAAATAAGTGTGATTTACTCATATAAATAGAGATTTATTCCAAATATGTGCCTAATATTACAATCTATCTTTATGTGTATTCCAATATCGAAAAAAATAAATGGCGGGTGGGGAGCAAGGGAGTGACCTTGATATAATTTTTGTCAAGAATACCGCTTAAGTGCACGCTAGGGGCCTTCTTGATCTCGCTTGAGGGGGTGAATATTGTTCACCTCTAGTTGAAGACCCTCAGGCGACATCAAGATGAAGACAGGAATAAAAGCCCTGTCCTTGATAAACTGGAGTTTTCTATGTATCGTGTGCGTTTTTGTCACATGTACATTCACTCCATATCCTTTCATTTTTCCTAACAATGCCGAAAAAATATATTTCTTTATTCTTTTATTTATTCTTGGGCAAAATCATTAACTGATACATATTTCTGTTTTCATTTGGGCAGAGACATATAAAACATGTATTTAAATGTCTCTGATTTGGGGTGCATCTCGTGAATACGGTACCTATAAATTTCAAATTTTCAAAAGCATATTAATACACTTAAACGTTAAATATCTGACCTGAAACTTATTTGTTGACATTCTGTTATCTTTTATCTTTCCAACGACTCTATTAACATGTTTCTTACATGTTGAATAAACAGGTAATTAACAATTTAATTACCCTACCTGTGCGGTACCATTCAATAATGAAATAATCGAAAAAGCCCGAGTCAGGTCAAAT
>MJUU01065850.1:0-18244 GCA_002080025.1 Modiolus philippinarum
ATGATTTGCCAGTTACTAAAGTTCTTGTCAGTTCTAGTCAAATTTTGTATAATTTGGTCAAACCTTCAAAAGGAAGTTACTCCTACACCGGACAAACAAACATTAAACATGCACATTTGTTTTAAAGTACGGTCTTCGTGCTTAAGCCAGTCAAAGTAATTCCCTACACAATATTCATGAGATTCTGCAGTAAGTTAGTATATTTTCGAATTTTTAATACTTTCTTAATCACTGAGAAGACAGTTCAAGTTAGTCCAGTTGTTTATTTTTATTACTTAAAACAAGTAGCACTTGAAAGCATGGTAAGCGCTTTTGGGATTGGATTTTGAATTGTGTTGCTGACAAAACGTCGTCTGCTAAAGGTTAAACTTTCATAATTTTTTATTCAAAATGCTTTATTTTTTGGTTGGTTTTTACAAGCAGGGAACCATTCTGTCCCCTTGAGATCTGTCAAAAAGTGACCTCCCTTTTGGGTTCACTAAATTCATTCTGTTGATTGCTTGACAGACAAAACTGTCTATTAAGCATCCATGAAATTATTTTCAAACTTATCCTTATAGGTTGCATAAAATTAACCGAACAACACTAAAAGGCAATCTCCTTTCATGTGCTACTGTCATGGTGTAGTCATATAGAGAGAGAACACACTGGTCCTTTCAACTTAAGTTCTGTATTTGTACTTAGCATGTGCCCTGTTATTACCAACCTTTTATAGTCAGTAATAGGTAGTGTTACACTTTTTCACATACCTAGCAACGTTTAAACACCATTTAAAAAGATGGACTCAGTAGACCAGTCCTGCAACTTCTGTATCTTATGCTCCATTACAACTTACAAACAAATTATGATTATTTATAGAACATTATTGATATTTCACGCTTATTAACAGTTTAAAATAGTTTGTAAATCAATGCATTTAATGTCCTCACATAAAAGGAACAACAGATGTTTAAAATATGATATAGGATATCATCCCATTGATGTGTCAAATTATCTAATTAATCATCTTAGCAACAGATGACAAAATCTGATCAAAACTTGGTATGAATGGCAGTTTCAATGATGAGTGATAGTGTCCTATAGTACCATGTACTGATAGGATCATTATACCACAAACAATGGAAAATTGAAGTGCTTCTGAGTAAAAGTTAGATGTCACATAAGCTCTGTGGTATACATAAGTTTAAAAAAAATATATCAAATTAAAATCTCGAGAGGTTTTCCATAAAAATGGGGAAAAATATTATTCCATGAAATTTAATGTCCACAAGTTGATAACTTTTAAAAAAAAAATTGGATGGATCTAGACAAAACCCAAACTGGATCTGTAACTTATCAAGGTTGACTCATATACTAAAAAACAATTCAATTAATGTCTTAAGTGGCCTTGAAAAAAATATCAGGGAAACTGTTCACTATCATGAAAGTGCGAAAGGGAAAAACGGGTGACTTGCATTCCCTGCGAAATTGACTTGTGTGTTCCAGATGTATTATGGGAAAACAAACAATCAATTAGACGAAAATATGCGGCATTTAGGTTAAAAATACAATTTTCTAATAGAAATTAGTATTTAAACGATGAAATATTTAAGTTATAAGCATTATTATGACTACAAAATACCTTTATATTAGAATAATTCAAAATTTGACATATTTTAAAGACATTTTAGCTACCTATGATTTCATTATTAAAACATCTGTTCTTTTTACAAAACATGTCTTTCGCATTTAGCAACCTAGGTACATCGTTGTCAAGCCGCATCATATTGTTACAGCTGAAAATTCCAGTAAATGCGAAATGGTTCTGTCTTGAGAGAGCGAAAGTTTACTTGCACGATGGCTACAGTTTTCTTGCATGAAAAGTCAAGAAGAGCAATAGTTTACTATGATGAATTTTCAAAATAGTGCGATCGGACATAAAACTTCGTATTTCGTTTGCTAATCACCACCAAATGGCTACTTTAATATTCGATTTGTGAAAAGAGTACAATAATGTAAATAAATGCTCAATATCGTGCAAACAAAGAGCTTCATGAACGATTGATGCTTAAAAATGTAATTCATATGCTATAGTTTATTGTGTAGTGGGCTAAAGTTGACTCTGATTTATGCTATAGTTGGTTATTGTACTCCCAAAAATTATCATAATTTTCTTGGGTGTTCAAAAAACAATTGAAAATTATATCAATGAAAGTAACAGCTTTTTAAATAGGAAAACAAATGCGTATTTTGAAAATATTAAAGGATTCCAAACATTTTACAAATGAAACATTTTTATCTTTTGAGTTTAAAAATGATGGAAAGGACTCAGATTTGTCTATTAATGCCAATTCTACAACTTATAAAATACAAAGAAGTTACAATTATTTTGAATACATACAACAATGTTTACACTCTCAAATGATGTCAGTCACATAAGGAAAAGTGAGTGTGGTATTCAAAAGGTATTCAATAATAAACTAATTCCAATTTAAATTTGCAATTCCAGTTATTGCAAATCTTGTGCAACCATTTTTGACAGCTACCACATAAGTGTTAATAATTTGAAAAATTTCATGAGACTTGCGAAATTCAAATTAGTCAGTTGATAACAAAATACCGAAGATACTGTTAATTTTTTTTCCTGCATATGCGCACCTCGACGACCTATTTCTCATCAGTGCAGATCAAACTAAATCATTTAGAAGTCCTTGAACCGAAGAGAACAAGGATTTAAATAGAAAAGCCAAAATCCAGCCAAAATATGGGACTTTCAAGATAGTAACTCTCGTGCAATTGAAGGCGAAAACGATCAACTCGGATACCAGTCAGAAGGAATACTGGATTTCTAAACTCGTTGAAATAAATATGAACCACATAAAAAAAAAAAACATTTATGAAATTTGAGTGTATTTTTTATACCACATTTTTTAAACTAAATTTTAATTGCCGAAAAAATTAACCTTAAGCGCTACAATTAAATATAAATCACCCTTAGCTCAACAGTGTTCATTAATTACTATAATTCCCTCAAGGTATTGATGTATTGATTTTTTACGTATAAAATAGAGCTATTTCTGGGTTAAAGATGATTCAAAAGTCCGGTATTGATATGTTAATACACTAAACACTATTGCAATTTAAAAAGCATAGAAATTTGGTAATTATATTAGAAAAATGCATTTTCCCATGGGATTTCACTATTATTTCACTATTTCCTATGGGAGTCTGAATTACTAGTATTGCCATGGGAAAAATATTCCCATTGAAGTTAAAGAAATCCCATGGCAGTAGTAAAAGTCCTATGAAAAAAATCAAAATCCCATGAGAAATAGTGAAATCCCATAAAAACTGTATTTTATATGGGATTTTGAACTAACATCATTGAAAAATATACAGCAGTGATACACAAAAAAATTGTCGCGCATATGCAAGAAAATTTTGCTTTCAGATATTTGAGTACACGAGTTAACTATAACGATGAAGTTCTTGACCACCTTTTAATGTTTGTTTCAGTATATATCTTCTATCCGTTGGATTTGATTTGTGCAAAATGACTTAAACTGCACTAAATGCTTTCAAGTCTATAATATATAAGACTTTAAACTGTTGGTGGTGTGTTGTTCTTAAAATGGCGTTTAAGTCAAATAACTGACCCGAAGACGGTCATTTGTCAATTTATTATGTGTGTTGAAAAGAAAAAAAATAAGATACAGAACGCAAGTTTAACAAGAAGTATTAAGAAAATGGGATGCAACAATTATATCTTGATTTATGTAAAAATGATCGTTTTAATTGAGAAAAATCCAGATATATCAGACGACAAAAATTTTAAAATGTAAGTAAACTTTACTGAGAATGCAAGTCAACCGTTTTTCCCATTCGCACTCTCAGGATAGTGNTAAGCTAGCCTTGTGACGACAGATCATGCTAACCTTTTAGAGCACCTGATGTAGATCATGCTAACTTTTTAGAGCACCTGATGCAGATCATGCTAACCTTTTGGAGCAACACCTGATGATACATTCAGTTATTTGCGTTTTAAGATCTGTGTATAGGGTCTGTAAGTCTCGTCATGTGACACCGAGAAATAACGATAACACCACTATTTGAAAACGTTTCCCGCCAAAATATGACGTTGCAGCATTATGACGTTCAATATTTTGTATGAAACGTCATAGGGTTTGGTTAAAAATGCAACTTCCGGGTACAAATTATGTGCCCGGAAGTTCCAAAATTGAACGAGACTTACAGGCCCTATTTCTAGTTCATTCTGTGTTTTTGTTTTTATTTGTCATGTTGGTTCCATTTGTGTTACATCTGCCCTCTTTAGGATTTTTGATTCGCCTTTTCCCTTTTCTGCCCTTTTACTGTGGCATTCGTTGTATCACATGTATTTAGAAGATAAAAAAAATTGTAATCTGTTACCTTAATTATATATTTCTGTATTGTTATCTCGTATGGTTCAAATTCTGTTGGCTGAAATTGATCACAGTACGTAAACCATTAAGTTATCAAACTCATTCGAATAAGACGACATACATGCATAAGTATTGCTTAGATATGTAACAAAGGGAATAACAGGAAACATCTACAATGGCTGAAAATTACAGTCACATGCCACAATTTTCCAAGGAATAACACAGGAAAAACACAAACAAGACAAAGGACAAACGTAAACAACGATAGGAATTCGGGACAGTCGGACTTGATACCGGCACTAGCAAAAGCCAGCGGTTAAACCGGTTTATGGTTACCCAAACCACCCTTTTATCTATTAGTATAATTAACATACGAATGAAACCCAATAAAGGTGGACTACTAACTCCATGACCACAATCTTGAAGGGAGAAGAAATGAAAATGCGTAATTTTGAAAGATGGGTCACGAGGTGCTTTCGCTAAACTGTCGGCTAGCTAAAGGAGCCTAGTCTGCTGGTAAAAACACTGTCGCCCTACGGAAGAAAAATCAAAGTCAAATTTTCCCAAGAGTTTGGTCAAGAATTATCATTTCAGCATATATTTCAGCAGACATCGACAGTATCATTGAGAGGCCAGTATGTGTGTAAAATTTTCAGGTCACTATATCGCAAAGCTCTTGTCGATATTCCCTATTGCGTAAAGAATGTAGGTACGTCCAATCTTTTCTGGGTCTTTCACCAGTTTTTGACATTTTTAACAACATTCTTTAAAACGAGGATTAGAAATGCTGTTTGCGAGTAACGCCATATAGGAAAAAGAATGTGTCAAAGAGACAAGTAACAACTCAACGAACCATAAGATCTTCAATGAACGGTGAGGAAACCCCAACCCTAACGGCAGGTTATGTATATATTTTTATCTGTAATAAAACTTCTTAAAAGTATTCAACAACTTATGAAACCTGTAACTCTGTTGTAAAAGTTTGGCTGTAATAGTAAGGTTACGTTCATGAAAATGTTCAAAGTAGAACAAATACGTGCGAATCGTACCAGTTGAGAAATATACACCCCGTAGGATGGAGCTAGAGGAATGTCGCCGTCAAGGAAAGGGAAATGGTAACAGTGAAATCAAAATCATCCCTTTAATCATATATTTTAGTTTCTATTTTACCAGTCAATAATGATAGTAAGATCCAGAAAAGACAGTATTTTGGGTCGTTGTTAGGTTTATTAGTCTCCTACCGGCTTCGCCGAAGGGGACTTTAGGTTTGCACTCCGTCAGTCCGTCACACTCAGTTTTCCGGACATTTTTCCCATACTATAAAAGATATTTATCTAATATTTGGTATGTAAGTCTACAACCATGAGTTGCAGATCAAGTTAATTTTGGATGGAGTTATGGGCCTTTGACTTTGAACATTTTGATAAAATATAGGTTTTCCAGACTTTTTTTCTAAACCGTTCCAGATATTAAGCTTATATTTGCTATGTGAGTCTACCACTATGGGTTACAGATCAAGTTCGAGTTTGGTTCCGGTCCATTGATTTTGGACGGAGTTATGGGCCTTTGACTTACACAATTTTGGTAAAATATAGGTTTTCCTGACTTTTTTGCTAAACTGTTCCAGATATTAAGCTAATATTTGCTATGTAAGTCTACCACTATGAGTTACAGATCATTAACTATTTTTGCTAGTATAACAAGCTATTCCACCGGTAGGGGACTTCTGTATTGCCTTGCAATACGATCCACACTTGTTTGATTTCAAATCTTCTGGGTAAATGAATTTTACATTATCTTAAAACTGGGGATTATCAATAGTAAGGATATCGTCAATCTACTTGCGGTTATAAGTAAAAATAGAAATAAAATTTATCACTGTTTGGTTTGGATCCATTTTGAAGTTTTTTTATGAAGTCTCGTTCGTAACAGATCAGAAAAAGATCTGCATTGAGAGGTGCACATTTGAACCCATGAGAATACCAATGACCTGTTTATAAAAAGTGTAGCCAAAACGAACAAAATGTATAGCAAAAGAGTGAGTGAATTATGTCCAGGGACAATTATTATTGTACGCAATAATAGAGAAGAATCCATGTTTTTTTGTTAGAAAGAAATAATTGCAAACCAGAATATTTAAAAGACCATTTAATGAGTTGTCCCAATTTGGATTTAATAGAATCATGTGGAAGGTTTGTATAAAGTGTAGAAAATCATAACTTTCAATGGAGGAGACTGGTATTTGAATAGATTGTAGTTATCTAAGACTTTTTTTACACTCCAAAAGTAATTTACACGAGATTTTCACAGTATCTTATAACCAACTCCTTTACACAAGTAAGTGAGCTAGTTTAATGGATGGATAAATTAGAAGTAGAACGCTAACTTGACGCAGAAATAAAACGATGATTGAAAGGATTTTTGTGAAGCTTGAGGACCCAGTACATAGTAGACAAAGTGTTATCTTAGGTGTAATCTTTAGGTGGAACGTTAAGCATTTCTGTATCCTTATAATGTTGTTTGGTTAACGTTTTTCGTCCCACTAGGTACGTCTGAAAGTGTTTTACTTGTGCAGTTCGTTTTGTTGGAAGTCGATATGGTATTTCTTTCACACGATACCATGTATTTCTGCAGACTTTGTCTCCTGTACATTTTCTCCCTATCCCTTGATTGTTTATATATTCAACTATACATAATCTGTAAATTACAATGAAAAAAATATATTATCAGCAGTTCTCTTAATGAATAACCAAAATAATTTGCACTATGTTACTTTACTCTGAAAGCTATTTCAATTTAAGATATGAATTTCAACATATCTTGCTTTTGTTTTTGTTGTATTTATTCTTGGGCGTCATAGTATTTACATTGCAAGTGAAAAGCATAAAGATGATTTAAAACAATGTAAAAATATCTCAGTTATATGAAGTCCAAAAACGATAAAGGAACATTAAATTCTCGAAATTGTATGTTTTAGAGAGGAGAAACATAAAAGTACCATAAAAGCCCTGCTATTATTCATTTTGTTTAAAATTTCAAATCGTTCACTTAGCTTGCGTAAACGATATCTTCTTCATCAGGAAAGTACAAAGCATCTCCAGATGGCACTTTCGACAACCTATATGTCTTCTGTGCAAACAAGATAAAACATTTTGAAGTAAAGGGTAAATGACACAATCGCATTGAATTTAATATCTGCAGATTGTAATTTCGACAATTACTGTGTCTTCAGTGCTGACAAAATCGAACATTTTGGAAGTGAAATGTAATTGAAAAAATTGCAATGAATTGTAAATCAGCAGCTGGTCATGTCGACCACTTGTATCGTTTCTGTGCAGACAAAATCAAACATTTTGAGGTGAAAGGTAATTGATACAATTGCAGTGAAGATTTCCAAAGAGATACCTGAACTACAAAAATGCCCTTCAAACATTACTGGATTGGCCAAAATGCTCTTCAAATCCCCTTTCTAAACTTATGACTTCATTACTTACTGCAGTGAAAGATGGCCTAAAGTGTACTCAACAGCTAAGTGAATATATGTGGATTCTGCAAATGTCAGATTTTTTTTAGAATATCTGTCTACAGCTGAACTTTTTCATTGCAAGAGTATTAAAACAATTGATATTTCTACACTTCATACTACTCTCACTTTATTTTAAAGTTTAATTAGTAATCAGTTTTGTTGTATTTAAAATGGTGATAAATATTTTTATATTTCGTACTATGTAAATATAGGGCTTCTTTATTAATTATCACATAAACAAAAGCAGAAGCATTAAGAGGAGAGTGTTGGAATTTTATTTGATAACATATGTGGCGAACATTTCAGCAGACAATTGGAATACATAAGGAAATAACTGTGCGCCACTTTTAGCCGATTTATTTCCGTATTCGTTCATACAAAAGCTAGTTCGGGGAACGGATAATAAGCAAGCCAAATCCTTTAATTTAGTTTCCTTAATATAGATGACGTTTTTTTTTTCATTGAACATTCCTCCATTTAAGAGTTTCCATTATCTTAGATATCAATAAGAACTCGACAGTGTAGAGATCATTGAATACACAACCATCAAAATCTTACTTTGACTTGTGCCTCTATTTCCTTATAAAACGATAGTAGTATATATGGGAAAAATGTGTAGGTTTTGCTCACATTTGTTTTTTTTTCCAACACTTAAGACTTTGTTTTAAGCACTTCAGAAGTATATAACAAAAAACGTGTAGGTTTTGCTCATTCTCCAACACTCAAGACTCTGCTTTAAGCACTCCCATCAAATATACCTGAAACTTGACGTTTAAACAACACCATGGTTTTTATTCACCCCATTAACAGCAGCAAAAAGCACTACAAAAAATAAAAAAAAAATCTTTAGGTTATAAAGATGACAACGATTCCTAGATATTTCCCGGAAAAGTCCGATACGAACAATTTTAAAACAATACAAGGAGTAAAAAATATGCCAAGTCATTTTTTCCGTTTACTCATTGTTGGGCCGAGTGGATCTAGTAAAACAAATTTGCTAATGCACCTTTTATTTAAACCCTTATTGTATTACGATAAAATTATTCTTTACGCAAAAAATTTGGAGCAGCATTACTACAAGGAACTTATTCAAAGATTCGAGAAAATAGCAAAAAAACTAGGAGTTGATATAGAAGACTTTGTGCAACTATCTAATGATAAAGTTGAAGACATCGACAAACTATCAGATTCTGATGACAAACAAAAAATCGTAATTTTTGACGACTATATTTGTTCACAACAAGACCAATCTTCTATTGTGAAATATTTTATAGGTGGAAGGCACAAGAAAATGAGTGTAATTTATTTGAGCCAGTCCTATTTTCGGATACCCAAAGACTGTTGTCTAAATTGTAATTTCTACGTAGTGTATAATTTTCCGAGTAAAAAGGAGAGAGAACTTATATCTTCAGATCTTCAGGTCTAAAAAAATACGCTAATTGAAATAACCAAAAATAAATATTCTTTTCTGTATCTTAACTTGCCAGACAAAAAAAATATTTCATTGTTTGGATCAGGGAATACAAAAAATACATTTTCTTAACTTATTAAAATCTATTTTACAAATTACTTTAATGATAAAAATATTTCATATACAAAATACATTTTCTTAACTTATTAAAATCTATTTTACAAATTACTTTTAATGACAAAAAAAAATATCTCATGTACAAAATACGTTTTCTTAACTTATCAAAATCTATTTAATCTCCTTTTTGTACCCCTAATAGGTAATCGATACGCCGCAGTGAAACTGCAACAAAAAATCAATACGATGTCCACCTGTTGCCAAGTCCATTTCATAACTTCAACGTACATCGTTAGCTAAACAACGATTTTGAACAAGCCGAAATTACCAGAGGAAAAAATAATAATAATGGATAGTTACAATACGAACAGTGATATTATAAATCAGGATATAAAAACAGCAACCGGGAAGAATATTCTAGACTAATCACACCAAGGAAGGATATGTGCGCAGGTTATTCAGACCATGCTGGACTTAACTTTTCTCGGAGTCAACTTGTGGAGGAATTTGTGCGCGTTCTTTCAGGGATTTAATAAAGATTTATTATTTTTCTGCTTTGTCAATTGTTGTATGACAAATTTACCGTATACGTCATGGATTTATTAAACATTGTCTATACGTCATGGATTTATGTGGACTGTCTACCATATGATAGACATAGCACATAAACCTCTGACGTCATGGATTTATGTGGACTGTCTACCATATGATAGACATAGCACATAAACCTCTAACGTCATGGATTTATGTGGACTGTCTATCATATGGTAGACAGAGCACATACATGTAAACCTCTAACGTCATGGATTTATGTGGACTGTCTACCATATGATAGACATAGCACATAAACCTCTAACGTCATGGATTTATGTGGACTGTGGTAGACGGCAGCTTCCTATAGGAAAAGATTTATTCTTCTCAAAGAAAATTCTTCCCTTGTATTCGTTTTTGTTCGCACGTCTCTCAAAGTGTCTGAGATGAAGAATACTGAAATGATCAATACCCCGTTCTTTGGAAGTCCTCTTTAGATGTATCTTCTTCATGGAAAACTCTCTTGTGTTCTTTACTTCTTCGCCCTCCAACATTTTCTGGAAGTCTTCTTGCGTTAACTTGGTCTTATTTAGTCCCTTACCCTTCGTTTTAACATTAATTACATTGTCTGTATCGATTGTAATGGTCATATACAACTTGGGTGCAATATAAACCGCCTTAATTATCTTGGCATCCTTTTTGTAGTCGTTAGCCAGATCACCCAAGTTATTTCCATTATAATTAGGTATTAGTTTTGCTTGTTCACCGGGCACGTGAAGGCTATCGGTGTCAGTATAATAAAAATCAGAATCTATTTCGGACTTCGGGTTCAAGGTCGTCATATGATCGTACATGATCTTGTGGCTATAAGCCAGAACAAAAGCACCAAAATGTGACGGTTTACTGATCTTATCAACCGAGTCAATCTCGGACCTCAAGTTACCGGACACATACCAAGTATTTGAAACTAATTCCAGATCGGTGACCATATATTTGTGGTGGAACTTCCAAAATTCATTATTGTCCCTTATAGTCTGAGTGTGATTGAATATCGGTCTTTGGATCATCTTCCCGTATAACCCATTCATCAGTAGCTTTGCTGTGTATACTGAACTCTTCCTTTTTGACTAGTTTTCTTGGTTTGGAAGAATTTTTGTATATAATCATAAAACACCTTACCAGTCTTTTCCCAATAATATCCCTCGATAATCTCGACTTTATAGCCGTATTTAATCATTTGGTCTATATCGACTGAAGTATACCAACCCTCCGAGTCCTCCAAATCCCACTTAGTTGCCCCTTTTTCGTCCTTTCTTGCTACTACTGGATGAAGCAGTTTCTTATTTGCAATATACCGAACTTTATATATCCCCATTTTACCCTTCATCTCGTTGCCACTAGTATATTTTCGTTGTCCCACCGGATATTCGTGCAGCATACTAGTGGGATAAAGGGAGACGACGTCCACATTCAACAGGAAATCAGTCACGATCATCGTACTTTATTTTTTCTTTTAGTACTTCCCCATACTGATCAGATACAAACTCAGTCTTGCTCTTATAGCACCGCCCACCATAAATACTCTTCCTGATATTTTTTTCCACCTCTGTCGAATCAGACAAGTCAACCATAACTCCTTTTGGTATATAATCTCTCCAAATATCAAACCCCAGAGAACTAGTCGAAATAAAATTAGTAATATCCCTACCAAAATCTTTGTAACACTGGTTATTTAACTTGCCGAACAACTCTTGTAGACCAAGAACGTCGGACTGGAGGTACAAAAGGCACTCCTTTTTCATTTCATCCCCCATATCTTCCCATCTACAAGCCTTACTGTGATCAAATTCTCCCTTTTGTACTTTACACCCAAAATCGGACAGTGCCTGACTCAAAGAACTACCTTTGTGTTTCATCAGATCGAAACATCGGAGTGTACCTTTTTGTAACCCAATTATACTCCCATTATTCATAATAAATTTTTCCGGAGCTAACCCCATTCTATTCATACTCCTAATCAAGAAGTAGTGATCGAAGTTACTCCCGTTATAAGCATTAATAACGAGCTCACTAGTTTTACTCATCACATATCGTACAAAATTGTCGACGCAATCATCACCAGCGTAGTAACAGAAAACTCCGTCTTTTTCCACAAATCCTAGGATGTACGGGGTATGAACCTCGTGACCGTCGACAATTTTCGTATGAGTCTCGATATCGTAGTGAATTACGTCGGGGTTTAGCCCTTTATCTTCATTGTCCTCCGGATCAAATATCTACCCGTTTTCTGTATTACTGCCTGATAATAACCAGATGTGTTATCGTTGCACTTGTGCTTTTTCTTATATCGAGTACCGCAACGAGAGCAAACAACCTAGCAAGTATGCTTTTCCCCAAAATACGTATCGCCACAAGATAAACACCTCTTCTTTTCTTGCTCGATAATAAGACTGTAATGACCCCTGGCTAGTTCTATGTTGGTGAGGTGCTCTTTGTTATGGTGCTGTTTTGTCTCTTCACAGAATAAACCGACAGGTATCTGGTACCTTTTTATTATGTCCCACGCTACTGGGAACGGGATCGGCGTTTTAGGGGCCAAACCATATTCCCTTCGTATCTCATCACAGAAAGTGATTGTAGGATTAAAATCTGGTTTTATTTTTTGCAAGCAACGGAACAAACAATTATTATTGGTCGATAATGGGCGTTTCCTTTTAACCCCATCTACTATCGTCTCCGAATAATCCCTATTCCAGCATCCACCACTGGGTGGTCTCACCACTTTTATTTTAATTCCTATGATTTCGTGTACATAATCCTCATTTGGAGGCAGAGAAAGGTTTACGTACTGCTGATGAAGTGCGACAAAATCACCAAACTCCCTTATAAGAAACGAGTTCATACTCTTGGTGGTATTATATTTGTAACTTGGTGTGCTACCAGTATAGACAAATTTTACTAGTACGTCAGCGCCATCAGTAAACCCGTCTGAAACGGCGTGATTCAGTCTTTCTTTTATTAACTCCGATATCACCCCTACCTCATCACTAGTTAGTACTTCTTGGGGGTAACTAATAGTGTACGTTCTAATTCCATTCTTTTCGTTATAATTCATATTTGTAACTTTTGAATGATTTTTTATTCTACAAATCATTCATATTTGTAACTTTTGAATGATTTTTTTATTCTACAAATATTTCATATTTGTAACTTTTGAATGATTTTTTATTCTACAATTCGCTTCCGATGAGCCGCAGAGTTAATATGATGCTTTTTGGCCGAAATACAAAGGAGTTTGTTACATATCTCACAGTAAAATTTGTGGGAGGCGTAATATTTCTTTTGATGTTCATTGTGGGCTTGTTTTCTTTCGATATCTGTCTCATATAGTTTTCTTCATCCCATTTTTATAGTATAATTTTAATCTACTATAAGCGATTAATTCTTTTTTGGATTTTTGTACCCTTGCCCAATATTTTCCCAATTTTTGATGCGACACTTTCGTCGGTATACTTTTTTATTTCTTTAATCAATGCACCTGGTTTTGCAACTGGTGTTTTCGTTGGTGTTATTTTGTCAGCTACGTACTCTCCCACTTTTTCACCAAGTGTCTAATGCTGCAATGGCAGATTTCTTTATTGTCTCTTTTGCCAGTTGCTTTACAGCAGTACTAAATAGACCACCACCTATTTGTTCTCTCGTTACCGGGTCAACAAAAACATATATTCCTAACTCCTTACTATATACTTTTCTCATTTTTTCTTACCGTTTATATTTCTCTCAGAATAAAAGTAAAACTGGTGTCAACACCATTCAGTTCTATATTTCTGCCGTCTGCGTCGGTCATCCAAACACGAATCGAGTCAATCCTTGTCTTATTCACTCTCGAATATCCTATGTGGAACGGTATTCTCTCGAACGGGTAACTACGAGTTAGATTTGAAGTACTAAAGACGTAGATTACGTCACCCGACTTACCGTCTACAACGGAACTAGTGATCAAATCGCAATGAATATAAATACTATCTATCCCGTTAGTGATAATGGGTAATTTGTTTCCGTATTCCGTCTCCTTTACTATTTTTTGTCGAACCCAATTAACTCGGCAAAGTTCCCATCTCTCAAGTCTAGTTGTGTATTTTCCTGTAGTGTGATTAGCACCTTAAAGCTCGTCAGATCAAAGTCCAGCCTAATTGGACTGTCTTCGACTTTGTCGTTTACCGATAGAAATTCCGCTATATAAGAGGATATGTCCCCGTAGCTGTAGTTACCATCGGCAAACGACAATTCCTTGAATGTACTCCCAGAATCAAGACTATACTTTATTTTCTTGTTACCATAGAACTCAGAAATATTATACCAACTGTAAGTCATACTATTTATTTGGGATAGGCCGAAGGCATACTGCCTATTGTTATCTAGTACCAAGGGTTCTTCGAACTGGGTCACAAAATCAGAAGGGGTGTTTTTCCCTTTTCCTGCCGTATAACTAGAAAGTGTTATCTTTTGATCCATTTTTTATTACTCAAAATATTTTCTATAAATCCCTTCATGCTGTTCTTCCGTTATATCCCCATTTTCCAGAAGAGTGTCCAGAATGGACATTCCTTCGTTTACTAGTTCGTCACTGGTATTGCCAGACTCTATACCAGCCATCAGAAGCTCTAGCCGATCTACAAGACTAGTCGCGCCACACAAAATATTCTTGTATTTGCCACTTGTCTTTACCAGAGGGTGTAATGAAAGAGTGACTAGTTTTCTAAATATCCGCTTTGCAGAATCAGAATACGCTTTTTTGGAATTGTACCTCTTTGTCACTAGGTCGACGAAGTCGTCGTCCACCCTTTCGTCCACTACTTGTTCTCCTTTATTGTCTAGTCCGTACAACCTATTATATTCGAGAAGCTGTTCCAAATCCAGCAGTAGAGCAGAAAAGGAGCCGGTAGTGTCTATTCTGTTCGACCCTTTGGATGCCAGTCCTTTCCAAGTTTTCCCCTCCAATTTCTGGTAATACTTTCTATTTTTGTCCTGGAGATTTTTTATATCTTGTGGAAATTGCGCCCCGGATTTCATATTTTGCCAGCTTCACATTCATACCCTTTGCCCTCCTGATCTTGGCTTTGTTATCCAGGTAATCAGTTGTTCCTCGGCATCATACTGACTGATATTCACGCCACCTGCTTCCATTTCGACTATCTTCGGTTCCTCCGGTTCCTCCGGTTCCTCCGATTCCTCTATCGCAAGAGGAACAGGAAGATCCGGAGGAACAGGAAGATCCATTATATTAGGAATAGGAGGAACCATAATATTAGGCACGGGTATTAGTTGACCGACTTGTGGTGTTTTCCTTGTTTCTATTGCTTTCGTTACTGGTTCAAAGAATTCCTTGAGTCTACCCGACCGTACACTTTTTCTTATTTTTTCTTCTTCCTTCTTCATTTTGAAGTCCTGTACCGCTTTCTCTGCTTTTGACTTCTTTTGAGCTAGATCCTTTAGTTCTTCCAACATTTTTTCTTCCTTTTATAAAAGATAAGTAATAAAAATGGGTATATTTAATGAAATATCTCAGACGGTGTCAGGAGGTCCGGTAAGACAAACGGAGACTAATTTTGATGTAGTGCTAAGTAAGTATGCGAGCAAGACTCAGTTAGATAGAGTGAGTAGAGAGTGTTTCCGTAAAGGACAAGATTTGGATATGGGTGGGCACAAAATCATAGGTCTTTCATCCGGTTCCGGCAACGACCACGTAGCAACAATAAAGCAAATAAGCGATACTTTCTTTCCTCCGGTAGCGTGTTAAGACCTGAACCTGAATAAGAAGTATATTAGGGGACTCGAGACCGACTTAGATGACCCAACCTGTGCGGTAAACAAGAAGTCGCTGCAGCAGAAAATAGACACACAGAAACGGAACTTTGCAGCGGGGTTATCTAGTAAGGCTTTTGTTGCTGCAAGTGAACGAGAACTAAGAAAAGACTTGCACAGACAGTTTCTAAGACCAATTCACCTATCACAACTTGAGAAAAAAATAAGTACTGTTTATACTAAGACTGAGGTAGACGCCAAATTTCATACACTAGACCCTGTTTATACTAAGACTGAGGTAGACGCCAATCTAGCCGATTATGAGGGTAATACAAAAAGTGAAATAGATACTAAAATTCAGGATAACAAGAGAGAATAAAGGAGATTTTTCAATAAAACAGGAGAAAAGAAGTACGAGAAAAAGAAAGCTGCATCATTTCTTGCAAGAGTGAAACCCGGATATTATGATTTGACTACGAATGTAAAAGTCAAGTGGTTATCGGACGATTCCTATAACAAGCGTGATATAGAGGAAGATCTCGACAACTGGAAACTAACCCTAAACCCGACGGATGAAACTCTTTATTTGTTTGGTGTGCATCTAATATTTGAGTCGCCAGAAGAAAAGCGCGTATCTACTAACCAAATTAAGATCATGTTGAAAATAGATCAATTGAGCGCATCAAAGGAAATATCTTTCACAAGAGTAAGAACAGATAATAAGGACGAGATAACACTTTTTCATATCGAGAAAATAAGAAATAGCGCTACTTGTTCACTTCTTTTTAACCATGGTATTTACAGGACAGTCTTTCCATCGGTTATGAAATTAAGCGAGAAGAGTAGGATTGCGGTGGTCGAATTACAGAAACCCACTCATTCGTTGTTCCGATTCCTACAGAGTATTGGGAAAGATATTCAATATTCTATCCGTGATTACGGTTCTGAACTAGATTTCTTAAAAGAAGGATTTACCAGTATTAGCCAGGATTATACTAACAGCGAAACTACTGAATACAGAATAATTAGCGAGCGTGACGTTATAGGTCTATATCAAAAAAAGATAATCGCCAATATCGACATTGAACTAAATGGTAAAGCGTGTTCCATAGAGTGTCATACTTGGAATGATTTTGGAAGTGAAATTCGTGGGTCTGTAACGAGCTCAGGACAATGGAAAAAAGAGTATTCCGTTGATCTTTCTAATGGGGCTCAAGAAGTCAAATTGCACCTGGGTTATATTGCTAAATATGTGATGATTAGTATAAGAGGAATACAGGTTATCGGGTAAGAAAATTTAGTCTAACCCCGGAGGAACAATACCAAAATGTATATCTAAGTCCTCCGGTTAACACAACACCATAAGGTGCTTCCAGACAACAACTTGACTATTGATAAACCATTTGAAATCAAAGGGAAGATCTTACACTCACCCGGGAATGGGTTTCAGCAGTGGATAAAATTCAAGGATAAGTGTACACCCACATTTACTGTCCGTTTGTGCGTCGGGGGTATGAGACAAGATACTCATCCGTACATCTCATGTTACAAAAAAGGGACGACACCAATAACTAGCACCGAAATTCTAGAGACCAGGAAATCCATCGGTGGTTATAATCAATTTGAGATAAAAATGAGTCAGACGTTTGAAAAGAACGACGAAATATTCTTTGGAGTTATAGCCCCAACCGGAATCGTTTGGCTAGTTTCTCCAATGACCTCACTAAATGTAATCGAAGTTGAAATTAAGTTTTAGTGTAATTTATATGATAAAAATCAGTTTAAAAAAATGAATAGTGATTCAGTGATACCTTTGGAAGAACTGCCAAGCGGAGATTTCGATATACTTGATGTTCAAGAGAAAGAGAAGACCGTACATTTGTACGATCCTCTTAGAGGAATAAACTTTAGAGTGCGGGTGCCCGAAGATTTACTGGAAGTACTAAAGACTCCAGAAGTATTAGCTAAAGTATAAGATAAATATAGACTATCTTAGAGACTGCAAGTCCGACATCGGAATCCAGGAGATAAAGTCATTTGAATACCCTTTCCATTTAACAAATACTCTTCTATTTTTGTGATCCCGTCTGATAATCTTTTCTATTCTGTATGTCTCTTGGTCTGTCTTCTGGAGTTCTTGTTCGTAGAAGCTTCCTTCTATTGGCTGGTTATTCAAGTCCGTGATCTTGTAAGTTATTGGTTCTGTGTACTGAATCGTCGAAATAGTAAATACCTCTTCGGTCCAGTTGGGTGTATAACCCTTCCCAAACGTGCCTTTCTTTTTAGATATTCTAACCTTGTCGTCTAGTTTGAATTTTGGGGTCTTTCGACTCTTAGTTTCCTTCGTATCTGAGTAAACGGGGGACTTGCTTGCTTCTACTGGTGTCATTTTGATTGACGAGTGCTTCGTGTTATTGTACTGCTCTACTAATTGTGGAAGTACTGAGATATAAT
>MJUU01065850.1:63446-86879 GCA_002080025.1 Modiolus philippinarum
TTTTCGTGTTTTCGCGTTTTCGCCTTTTCGCGTTTTCGTGTTTTCGCCTTTTCGCGTTTTCGTCTCGGAAGTTTACATCTCACGCATGCGTCATTAATATACAAAAAAATGTGGTCGTCTCAAAATATTATATTGATCAGCTTTAGTAGAAAAACTATGTGATTTTTGTATATTTATAATATAACAAGATCATGTCACTGTCATCTTGGTCTAAGTTTATTTATTCAATAAAGACAGAACAGTAAAGAATACAGAATGCAGAATTTTATTTTCCAGATCAAGGACACACAAGGAACATACATGTTTTACAATGATTATGAAACTTACGGAAGGAAATATTGAGAATATAGATTTGTTAAAGAAAATATTCCGACTTTGCCTAGTAATTTAAGATGTCTGTCAGGCAAAGGAAATTGTATCAAATTTGACAAATATTCTGGAGTGTAGTGTATTTTTTAATAACTATTTTTTAAATATTAACTCATGTTTATTCCGTCTATCAGCTAGAGTCTCCTACTCAGTCTGATCATATTTTTACACGTGATGTGAGCTGTCCCCCCGTTAAAATTATAGCTGCGTCATTTTGAATATTTTCTTATTTCTTTTATCCACTTTTAATCGTCCACTAAATGACAGATTTCTCTCTCTCTCTCTCTCTCTCTCTCTCTCTCTCTCTCTCTCTCTCTCCCTCTCTCTCTATTTACAAGGAAGTTCCTCCGAAAATTAATTTCTAGATGGTAAACGACAAAACCATAGTATAAAAGTTAAATTGTCTACAATCGCTAACAACAATTTTAGTGGATTTATGAGTGGTTTTTGGAAATGAGATTCGACGATACGCCATGTCTATCTTTCATATTGGCAGTATTTGGCATTGCACAATATCATGTTCTTCTTTCATAATTGATGATGTTGTTATACCAAATCTATTTAGAAGTATTTCAATTGAAATTTCATATGTAAGAAGGCTTGATATCATAGTCAACGGAAATTAAGTTTCTTGATATTTGGGTTATTGGATGTGGTTTGTTTCCATTGATTTATTCACTTTTTTACCTTTTCGGGGCCATTTAGGGCTTACTATATGGTGTGAGGCTTCTCACTGTGTTGAAGACCATATGGTGACCCCTTGATGTTTTGTTTTGGGTCGTTTTAACCTGGATATGGGATGTTGTCTCCTTGACATTTACCCCATTTCCTTTCTTTTTCATATTGTAAATGACCCCAAAATGTCATTGCGGATCTGCTTATGAAGATGTTATTCATTATCTGTTTGAATGTCCGTTGTACCAAGACGAAAGAACAATCTTATGTAATAGTCTTCCAAATGTTAATATTGATATTCAGACACTTCTGTTTGGAAATGATACATATAGTTTTGAAATGAATTCTAAAATATTTGAACACGTTCGTACATTTATAAGAAACACAAAAAGATTTTAAGTAAGGTTAGTAATTAAGGTTAGTTATTTTGAAGTATGAACAAACTACAAAAATTATATTTTTTCCTTTTTTTCAATTTACTTATGTCTGTTTTTGTCGTCATTTATTAGTTTATGTAATTTCCTTATCATCAGGAGAGGACAATAATTAAGTTGTGATAACTTTTAGTCCAATCCTTTTGTATTTTTGCAATAAAATTGTAATAAACTAAACTAGTAAAATATCAGGATATTTATTAAAAACTACATGATTGTCCAAAAAAGTGGGGCTCCAACCAATGGACTCCCCCCTTTGGATTCGCCAATGCGTATGTGTATGGTCGGACCATACGCATACGGTCGGACCGTATGAATATACTTGTACGGTCTGCTACGAGCTGGGCGCGTATATTTAGACCGTATGAGTACAAAGAAAAAGATGGACACTACATTCGTTTTTCAAACAAAGAAGTTAGTTACAGTCAAAAGTGATAGCACTGAAAACCGTATAAATTATTAGTCCTTTATAAAATTAACCACTTACTTAGGGACCGACCATTAGACCTGAAGGGGGATATGTTTTCTTTTACAATTTATTTAGTTTTTTCGCGTATATCAACAAAATATTTCTTTTAAAATTTAACATTATTTTTGGGGGGCAGAAAGCCTCCGTCAGAAAATCTTTATTCAGCATTTTGGCAGCCAAAATATTTTTTTCACATAAAATCGGCTCCAGATTATTTTTTTAGAAAAAAACCATAGACCCCCCCCTTTCAAGTTAAATGGTCGGTCCCTTAGGATAAATTTTCCAGTTACATGATTTTTTAGAGTGAAAACGGGATTGACAAATCATTTTACCCGGAATTCGGGATTCCACATTTATTTTCACGAGAATGTGGTATAAGACCCTCTCCTACACCCCCCTCTTTATTGAAAAGATATGTTTAAACCTATCACGATCTAAGTAGTGAAATTGCTCTGGCCCATGATGTGGTTAAATTATAAATATACAAAAAATCACGTAGTTTTTCTGCTAAAGCTATCAATATAATATTTTGAGACGACCACATTTTTGTATATTAATGACGCATGCGTGAGATGTAAACTTCCGAGACGATAACGCGAAAAGGCGAAAACACAAAAACGCAAAAACGCGAAAAGGCGAAAAGGCGAAAACACGAAAACGCGAAAACGCGAAAACACGAAAACGCGAAAAGGCGAAAACGCGAAAAGGCGAAAACACGAAAACGCGAAAACACGAAAAAGCGAAGAGGCGAAAACGCGATATTTTACCCACAAAAACGCGAGATGTCTAGCGCGAAAAAGCGAAAAGGCGAGATCTATTTATTTTCGTGTTTTCGCGTTTTCATCTTCATGTTTTCGCGTTTTCGTGTCCGGTATTTCGCGTTTTCGCGTTTTCGTTCTCGCGTTTTCGCCTTTTCGCGTTTTCGACTTTTCGTGTTTTCGCGTTTTCGCTTTCTTGATCTCGCGTTTTCGCCTTTTCGCGTTTTTGAATGATAGCACGAAAACACGAAAACGCGAAAACGCGAAAATGGCCGCATCCGGCTTCCATAAATAACACAGTAAAAGGAAGTAATATATAGATATCTAAGTAATTCGAGCATAAACAGGGATGTGAAACCCTGATTGTGAAGGATTTTTTTTTCGTTTAGTGGACCGACCATTTGAATTTAAAAAAGGGGATTGGATATGCCCCCCAAAATATGTTAAATTTGAAAAAGAAAGGAAATTGGGTAAATGTCAAGGAGACAACATCCCATCTCCAGGAAAAATGACGAATCAGAATATTCAGAAGGAGGCTTTCTGTCCAAAAAAAAAATGATGTCCAATTTTGTTGATATGAGTTAAAAAAATATTTTTTGCGTGAAAAAATTCTGCAGAGAATAAAAAAAACATACCCCCTTTTCAAGCTAAATGGTCGGTCCCTAAATATATGTATGATAGATAACATAATTATGTCGTTTAACAGAAATTGGCATATTTCTGAAATATCAAACATAAAAGTTCTGCACAGTGTTGACAAGCACAATCATCCTACAGGCAAACAATTCCAATTTGAGATTTGCTTCTGCAGTTATTTCTCTTCAAGTCTATCTTTTCTGTTTCTATGTATGCCATGAATTTTATGTCTATCTTAGCTACAGATTTTTGGACTTGATAAAATCCAAGCTACCGGTAGGCACTTTTGTAAAATTGAAATATATGTTTTTATTATACATTGCTTTGCAAAAACGCAGGTGTGAATACATTATGAATAGAATGTAATCTAGTTTTACTTTTCTGATGAATCATTACACTTTAGTGACTTATTGGTTATAACTTGCATGAGCTTACCTTTTCATGTTTCCAAAGTTGTGGGGTCTTTTTATTTCACACTCTACATACCTTGCTTAACTTCTCATGCACTGGTACATTGGCGGTTCCAGGGGGTTCCGGGAATAGTAAACTCTTTCTGGATTTTTCTTTTATTTCAGAAGAAGTATTGACAAAAATTGTCATTTTTTGAAAGGTGGATAGGCGGGTGCAGCTGTCACATGTCAAATAATAGTGGGTCTCGATGGGGAATAAGCGAGAAGTGTGATTGGCCTTTTTAAGTAAGCGCGAAATGGGTTTGTGCCAAAATAGAGCATGAAAAATCGGGAAAGGATGTCGAGCGTGACGCGGGAACCACTGAAAAAAAGGCATGTGAAACGGGTAAAGGTGGCCTCTTTCAGAATCTTTGTAAAATTGAAACAGAGAAAAGAAGAAAAATTGACGGAATTTCGGGAAAAGGACCCGCGATTGAGACCCTACAATACCATCAGAAGCGGATCCTGGGTTTGAAGATTGAAAAGAAATAGCCAAAATGCAGAAAAACTTTGGCAAAAATTGTGACATTAACTCAAAATGGATTTTATCCGGTTATAGGCGGCACACACCCCTCACACTTCATTCAAATGGAATCTCGGTTTGGGTCATTTTCTATAAATTCCGTCAATTGTTCTCGACCTTCCAATTCAGGGACACGAAAATATTCAACGATGAATTTTAAAGAGGCCGATTTTTCCTGCTTCACGCTGGGAACCTTTCCAGTTTTTCGTGCAGTTCTTTTTAATCATGATCCCCTTCCCCGCTGGCTAGCTAAAAAGGCCAATCCCCTAGCTTCCCTCTAATACCCCATTTAGACTCATGCTGGTTGTTTTTTCTGCTCTAACAAAGAATGGGTTTTAGTGCCCATCTATGTAATCAAAAAGAATCATTTTCCCTTCAAAGTTTGTAATACCCCAACAAAAAAAAAAAAAATAAAAAACAAAAAATTAAAACCAAGAGCGACTCCACATGCAGACGTGTCTTGCGTTGAGCACGTCTTTCCCGTAACAACTGTTGCTACTTCCAGTTTGTGTGTTTTGTGAAGGCTTACTGATTACCTTTTTGTCTTTTTTGTCATGCTGTCTCTGTTTTGTTGTGTTTCTAATTTTGGACTCTGAAATTTATCCTTGCATTTCATTAACCTTCGGTATTTGTT
This sequence comes from Modiolus philippinarum, assembly GCA_002080025.1. Taxonomy (NCBI): domain Eukaryota; kingdom Metazoa; phylum Mollusca; class Bivalvia; order Mytilida; family Modiolidae; genus Modiolus; species Modiolus philippinarum. Next base: position 68,394 of record MJUU01065850.1, read on the forward strand.
TGATGTTATCTTTCAACTGAGAGATACTTTTTTTCAAGGGACTATACATAGTTCATTTTTGAAAGGTGGATATCCGAGTGCAGCTGTCACATGTCAAATAATAGTGGGTCTCGATGGGGTATAAGCGAGAAGTGTGATTGGCCTTTTTAAGTAAGCGCGAAATGGTTTTGTGGCAAAATAGAGCATGTGAAAACGAGAAAGGATGTCGTCGAGCGTGACGCGGGAACCACTGAAAAAAGGCATGTGAAACGTGAAAAGGAGGCCTCTTTCAGAATCTTTGTAAAACGGAAACATAGAAAAGAAGAAAAATTGACGGAATTTCGGGGAAAGGACCCGCCATTGAGACCCTAAAATACCATCAGAAGCGGATCCTTGGTTTGAAGGTTGAAAAAGAAATAGCCAAAATGCAGAAAAAACTTTGGCAAAAATCGTGACATTAACTCAAAATGGATTTTATTCGGTTAAAGGCGGCAGACACCCCTCACACCTCATTCAAATGGAATCCCGGTTTGGGTCATTTTCTATAAATCCCGTCAATTGTTCTCGACCTTCCAATTCAGGGACACGAAAATATTTAACAATGAATTTTAAAGAGGCCGATTTTTCCTGCTTCACGCTGGGAACCTTTCCAGTTTTTTCGTAAAGTTCGTTTTAATCATGATCCCCTTCCCCGCTGGCTAGCTAAAAAGGCCAATCCCCTAGCTTCCCTCTCATACGCCATTTAGACTCATGCTGGTTGTTTTTTCTGCTCTAACAAAGAATGGGTTTTAGTGGCCATCTATGTTATCAAAAATAATCATTTTCCCTTCAAAGTTTGTAATACCCCAACAAAAAAAAATCAAAACCAAGAACGACTCTACACTACAGACGTGTCTTGCGTTGAGCACGTCTTTCCCGTAACAACTGTTGCTACTTCCAGTTTGTGTGTTTTGTGAAGGCTTACTGATTACCTTTTTGTCTTTTTTGTCATGCTGTCTCTGTTTTGCTGTGTTTCTAATTTTGGACTCTGAAATTTATCCTTGCATTTCATTAACCTTCGGTATTTGTTTGATGTTATCTTTCAACTGAGAGATACTTTTTCCAGGGACTATACATAGTCCCAATTTTTTATGAAAATGTCAGTCGCTCCCTTAGAGGGAGGTACCGATTTTTTTGTGGGCGTAACTTCGTATAATTTCTTCGCTCGCTTTTAAGGTAGCACCTTCCTCATATTATAAAGATTGTGGTACATGTAGCGGCAAACAGCATAGTCTTATACTACGACGATTGTGGTAGCGGCGAACAACAATGTCTTATACTCCGACATCCGGAAACTGTGTCATTCAACTGGTTTGTTATCAAAAGATGTTTTTCAAACAAATTAAAAATAAATTCATACAGCTTGCCACATATTTTTGGTACCCCTGGATGACAATCAACTATAGCCTAAGTGTTCTTTGTATTTTTCTAGATTGTGAATGTAGGTAAACTAATTTACAAGTACACTTTAGAGCTGTTGGTATAATATCTTTGTGGAAATTTTTAAGTTCACATAATTTTCTCTGAATAACTAAAAATTTTCAATTAAAATTAAATCTGTGATTTACTTTAGCTATCGCCGCACAGAATGAACTATTGTAGTTTTTATAAAAGAGTCTGTATGTATCCTCTTCGTTCACGTAGGGACTTAAATGTTCTTATGACATAGCATTTGGATTTGGATTCTCCTGTTTGACATTTTTTTCATTTTCTTAACTGTTTGACATTCTGATCATTTGTCCAGTGTATATTCATGCCACGTTTTTCTTAGTTTACATCGTATTTTTTTAATACGATAGTGTACGTGTTAGTTTCAACACGTACGCTTCCAATGTGGCATTTATCTTTATCCTTTATTCATACCATGTCATCTATGTTTTAGGCCTTGCTTGTTCTGTTTATGTTGCCTATATACTACATTAGTGAATGGCTTTTTAAACTGTCCACTACATTGGAATTATGTTAATAGTCAAACAAGTTCTAAGAACGCGCCTTTACAAAGCACCCACTTTAATACGTCACAGGGGGAATATTTAATTAAGAATTAAAAAAAACACCTCCAATTCAGTTGTAATACGTTGATGATCTGTAATTATGTAAAAACAACTTCAATTAGGAACTAAAAACATGAATTCAAAATATTTAGAGATGTTTGATTCTCTCTCCATAGTTCTAATGACTGTTTTATAAAGGATACAACTGCTTTAATATCTTCAGGTGTTTCAGTGTCTAGAATATTTTATGATAGGATATGGAGTAAATGAACATAAGACCATAAAACATATGTTTACTCCAACTGCAATTAATTTTAAGAGCTGTATGACCGTTTCGGAAATTAATTCCTCACCAGCAGCACTAGAACCAAAACATAGGAAATCCACAATTTCAATAATGTTTAAAATGTAAAAAAAAAAACAAAAACAAAAACAAACAAACAAAAAAACAAAAAAAACACACACAAATTTCGAATAATTAGTAATATCAAATATAGCTAAGGAGAAAAACTACGATGGAGGGAGATTATCCTCAAGTTTTAGAGTTTCCATAAATTTAGATAATGGTTATTAATAAAGTGTACACGTGAGATATGATAGAAAAGATAGAATAGAAAAAAGAAGGGAAACGGGGTATGTGTCAAAGAGACAACGACGCAAGAAGCCATTTTTGTATTTACTTCTAATGCATAGCCAAAATCAATGTTATTCTGTTTTGTAATACCAATGGGAACAACATAACAAAGCTAAACAGATAAACGAAAATTAACATAAACGCAACAAAAACTGAAGAACTGGTAATTTGATAATTAACTCTGGAATACCGAAAAATGTCTCCTTTCTCATTGCGAAATAGAAACGTTGTAACAATCTGTCAAATTACTATGACGAATGTAAAACTTCAGTAGTGACAATTGCAGCAGTGTTAGAACATAACCTTGTAGAATTCAGTTGTAGGACTAGTGTTCCAGCAGACAATTGGTATACCTATGGGGATTGATTGTGTGCCATTCTTAACAGATTTATTCCTTTATTCGTATGAAGCCAGGTTCATACAAGAGCTATTTTCAAATAAATGACAATAAGCTGTCAAAGGCCTTTAAATTCAGTTTGATGGATGATGATCTTTCTTTGAAAATCCTCATTTAAGGATTACCTTCAAAAATGAAATCGAAATTAAAAAGACGACTAATACATAACCATCAGCTACTCCTAGATATATTTATAACTCTGGACGACTAAAAAAAACTTTACAACAAAAGTGATAATTTTGACTTCCAATAGTGAAATTTCCGCTTTTGAGTTGTCATATTTACATATTCTTGACATGTGTCGTCTACATTCGCATGCAGCCCATTGACTATTTTCGTGCCTGTAGTTTCTACTGCGATTTTGAAAATAGAGTGAACTTGCTTTTTCGTAAACTTTTAAATCAAATATTTTGTCAATTAAAAATTCCAGCATTGCCATGACATACTCCTGTTTATATTTTTTGTTGGAATAAGTGCTATGCTAAAAAAAAATATGTCATATCTTTACGTAGAGCAAATATGAGTATTTTTTTACCCTTTTTAGAGGACTGATTTCCTTACTGTAAATTTAACTCTTCATAAGAAGAGTAATATAGAGTGGAGAAAAATCAAATGTTCTAATACTGTTAGTAATGATTAAGTTCAGTTGAAGATAGATATTCTGTCAAATATTTAGACTTTTTGAGAATCCACATCTGATTTACCACACTTGTTGGGTATAATAAAGGTAATCTTTTACTGCAGTAAGTAATAAAGTTTGGGAGCAGACCCAGCAATGTATTTCTATTTGTAGGTACATTCGTGGAACTTGGGTACCCAGTACAAGGCGAGTTGTTTTCCCACTTACGATTTGACTACCGACTTTGACATTTTCCCGGATTGAATCACTCACAGTGTGACGGGTGCTGTTAACAGAGCAGGACATGCTTACCCTTCCGGAGCACCTGATGTCACTCTCAGTTTCACTGGAGTTCACACTGTGAGTGCCTTTGTTCTGAATGTTGTGGTTTCTGGTTCTGTGCTTTGTGTCTGTCTGGCGTCATTGTTTTTGTGTCTAACGTCATTGTTTTCTGTGTTCTCGTTTTTGCCCTGTCTTTGGACTTCGCCGTGAATATCACCCCTTTGTTCCTTCGGTATTCTACTGCCGTTGTTACATTGATACCAAAGGAAGACAATACTTTTTTGTGATTCTTGAGGATGTTCTCTCTTGGTATTGTTGAGTATTTTAAGTAGGGTTGCCAAACTGATGAATTGTCAATACCCATCTCCTTCATCAAGAGGTAAATGTAGTGTCTTTTGCAGATAAATTTGATGTTGTAATGGGCCTTGTCAGTTGATACAAAATATTGTCATTCCGAAAGGACAATGTTTATAGTGACTACCTCCGGAAAATGTTGAAAATGTTTTAAATGGGAGATACAGGTGCTCATTCAAGCTACAATGCATGAGCTGTTCGGAAAGTTTTTCACCTCTCTCTCTCTCCCTCTCTCTCTCTCTCTCTCTCTCAACAGCGTCCGACAAATCTTTTAAACTTAATGGTCACGTTTTTAGTTTTCTGTATATTATAAAAGGCAATCTTTGATTTTTTTTATTTATTATTTATACAATATATATAGATGATTGTATTAAGCAAAGTTTTTTGCATGATGTCGATATTGTAATATGAACATTTCACTCCACTGCACACAACTATGATTCCGAGCTGATCACTCTTCAGCATTTCATCTTTGATGCTGCATGCTTAAGGCAGAAGCATGCAGGAAACACTAATTTTTACGTTCTTAGTATTAGTATCTCGTGTGTAATTTATCATTTATCAGTTTAAATGAAGCATATATCACAGAGTTCTCCTTCTTATATCAGACACAATACATTAAATATTGTGTTTTATAAATAAATGTAAGAAAATTGAGAAAGTCTTTTACTGGTTTTAATTTAAACTGTGCCTTTTTATTAAATTTTCTTCAGCTAGTTCTTCACATATAAAACAAGTGCTATATGTATGTACAAGTCTTTAGAATAACTGGCACTATCGAATTCCAATTAAAATTTGGTTTTGAGCTAGGACGAAGTAAAGCAATTTGTCATTTCTTTAAACATCAGACATCTTCTTTCATCGATTTAAATCGGTTTGCGTGAGTGGAATGCAAAATTCGTTAGATAAGAAGCATTGTTTTGTTCTGCAGTCACTTCAAGATCTCCTAGATATGAAAAAGAAAGGAAATGGGGTAAATGTCAAGGAGACAACATCCCATATCCAGGTTAAAACAAACCAGACTCAAAACAAAGCAAAAATGTTCTTAGACCTTCTGAACCATTAGTCCTGATCCATCCTTGTACCTGGTTATCAATCGACCAACGTGTTATGTGGGATTGCAGGAAATTGTGCGCAGAACAAGGTCACTATGGCGAATTGCAAAACACTGTGATAGGACAACAAACATTTGCAGTTTGAGTATATAAATTAGTATTTGTCGACCAGATTCCTTTGTTTATACTTCTGTTTCCCTAATCAGTTGACGGTATATGGACAATGAACAAACTTCTGATCAGTACCTATTGCAGTTTATCGGAAACAAAAGTTCAACATAATGTTAACTTTTAGATGTACTTGTCGACCGAGAAAAAGCTTCTGGGATTTAAATATATGAAAGGTATGAAGTAATCAAGGTCAAGAATAAAAGCTTGCAATTAATATATACCACAGATATCTTCTTTCAATACCAACCAAAAATGATGAATTCCATACACAGTTGACAACGAGGAGTGTCAAAATTGTTACTTGTTCTTTGGAATTCTGTCACCTTTACATTCGAAAAGGATACAAAATATTTGCAGTGTTCATTAGTTGACTCTGGTTTACCTCAGATCCTAAATCAATTTATTACCACCAGTTTTTCGTGTTTTTGGAAGTCTACTGAATTGCAACTGGTAAAAAAGGGGAAAGACAAGACAAATACGCAGTTCAATGAGTTATAATGAGTTATAGTTCAAAATCTGCAATAAAATATACAAACTTAACCATACCTGAAATAATCAGCCAGATAGAAAACGAATTTTATCCCCATATTCTCACAATTGTGGAATGATGGGATCAGGAGTATGATCCCAGGTTAGCTGCAAGTCCCTCGTTTATTTAGTTTGATGATATCATTTAGTTTGATGATATCCTTGATAACCGTTTACTTGACATTAAATATTAGAAGGGCAAAATACAGATTTTTTTAAATTGCATAATGCATTGTAACGTGCACTTATATAGCGATAATTTAAAAATTTAAACGTTTGGAAGACCATAAACTCAAAAATATAAACTTTCAATTTAGTGGGGGTGAATTTCTTCTACCATCTACGTTTAAATATATTCCGAGTCCTATAAACCACTGCACACAATGATACTAAACTCGGCCAACCTTGTAGTAGCCCTCCGTTCAAGTTATAGCTGAGATGTCCGGACACCATTCATAGTTAAATAGCCTCTTGAACTTCATAGTAAAAAAAATCAGGAATGACTACCTATGGTCCTCAGGTGCCCCCATCTGCTCTTAATTGCCACCATGGAAACAATTAAAACTTAGCTTTGCCACAGTCACAATGACTATTTTAATATCTCATTCACTTTAATAAATTGTGTCCCAGAACTTTGTATCTAATTTTGATTACTACCTGTTTAAAAGGAACATTTATGTTGTGCCTTTGATGATATCTGATTGACCTGACATAGATCGTCAGTGAAGGATCTCCATTTTTTTTTCTGTCCTGAGCTAGCTTCTCAAACTGTCCCCATGCCTGCCCTGTTGTTTTCCCTCTTGTTCTGTGAATCTTCTTGCAGGAGTTCTTTGTCTGACCTTGCTTTCTTTATCCTTGAGGGTTCCATCGCAATGCCTGGTTTACAACTGTTTAACTAGGCTTTCAGAAGGCATGCCCGATTCAGAACTACACCACTTTTTAAAAATCTGAATATCTTTTGGCAATTGGTTTGACCGTGACCACCTTGACCCATCTTTCAAAATTACGCATTGTCATTTTCTATCCTTTCAAGATTGTGGTCATGGAGTTAGTAGTCTACCTGTGTTTGGTTTTAATACTATAGGGAAACGTGACAGATAAATGGGAGGTTTGGGTACCAATAATGCGGTTTCATCCTACAGCTGGCTTTTGCTGGTCCGGCTGGCCCGAGTTCCTATCGTTCTTTACGTTTATCTTTTGTCTTGTTTTTTCTGTTTAGTTCCCTGGAAGATTGTGGCATGTGGCTGTAATTTTCATCCACTGTAGATGTTTACTGTTATCCCATCTTTTACATAGTTCTTCTTTGGTCACCATATCCTGACATTTGATTTTCAGAATGCTTCTAAAACATGTGTTAGTAAATATTTGAATCTTGTGAGATGCTGCTTTTGTTGTTCGCCAGGTCTCAGAGGCGTATAGTAGCAAAGAGTTGAAGACTATTAGGAGGGTGGTAAAGGGTTAGTCGTGCAACGCTTTTAGCGTTTTATAGTTTTTATTCCTCGTGTTTTCGTTTTAGCATTATTTTACGTGCTTCGTTTTGTCCATATTTTGAGCTCGTGATTCGTTTTGGAAATTTTATACTTCGTGCGTAATCATTTTCCTGTGAAAAAATCGGGACTTGTTACAATTAGAATTGTAACGGTACCGGAAAGTATCACAGAGCAAAACTTTAAAGATTTTCATTGAGTTTAAGAGCTTTCACGTAAAAAAAAACTTAATATAAAATGCATGAATTATCATTAATGATACTGACCTCTCAAGTTTTCGGCGAACTACGAGCAGCAATGTTCCGTGTTTCGTAATTGCCCATTTTTATCGCTCGTGTTCGTTTTCGGCAATTTTTAAGCACGTTCTTTCGTGTTGGGGACCCCCCCCCCCCTCTTTACCATCCCCTATTAGCAATCCATTACTCAAAATTCATGATGTCAAAACTCCGTCCAAACTGGGCTTAAGGTCTTAAAACAGTCGCTGCTTCTCCAATTTTTCATTTTATGTCTTTTTCACTATCATTACTTACAATCATATCTTTCTACATCTTCGAGTTCTTTAGTATTAATTTTGAATCTGGCTGTATTTAACCCATTTATATGCATTGTTTTTGTTTGGTTTATATGAAGTCCGGGACTCCGGGTATAAAGTTGATATTTTTGCATCTTGCGCTACATGTCTATTTGAAAGGGGTCTGATATAGTATATTGACATTTGGCTATATGTAAGCTCTTTTTATAGTTATTTCTTCATTTGTTATTGTTATGTCACGGTTTGTCTGATAGCCTTTTCTTGTTTGACTATTACCAAATCGATGAAGTCCTGTTTTATGGTAATGAAGCAATCAAGGAAAATCTTACGTCGTATGTATATCGGGGTTAAGAGACGCTAGATGTAAAAAAGAATTTAAAAAAAAGAATATATTCCAAAAGTCTATCTTAGGGACCGACCATTTAACTTGAAAAAAAAAATATTTTGGCTGCCAAAATGATGAAAAAAAAAATTTCTGAAGGAGGCTTTCTGCCCCCAAAAATAAAAAATATTTTGAAAAAAATATTTTGTTGATACACGTGAAAAAAAAAAAATAAAATTTTTTGTCCAGAAAAAAAAACATAACCCCCCTCCCTTCCGTTTAAATGGTCGGTCCTTTACAAATACATTTACATAATTTACATTTTTCTTGTATTTTACATAAATGTGCATTTGTCGTTAATCCATATGTGCAATGTACATAGCTTGTTGGTTTCATACTTTTAACATCGGAATGCTCAGTGGTATGTTCGGTTGATATTTATCGCCATAACGTCAAATTCATGTTATAGTGAGCTGTCATGTTACATGTTACATGGACTTGATGAGTGCCTAGTGTTTGTCTATATGTTGTGATCGTCCACTAGCTTAAGACACTAGTGCTTTTTTTCGGGCAACGGGAGACAGTGATTGTAAGAGCACTTTGGTAGTTTAATCATTGTTTGTTGACAATCCTGCATCCATGACCAGAAAAGACATTGATGGAGCGTTGTTCGACAATTATTAAAGAATTCCGCCCAAACCGGCGCTTAGGACCTTCTTTAACTTACTGTGAGGTATGAGCAAATCTCATTGTTGAAGGCCTTATGGTGACTTCAAGATGAAGAACAAGAATAAAATCGTTGTTCCTTTGCTTGTTTTTGCTATGTCTTTGTATAGACTTTGCTGCATGTACATTTACTCCATATCCTTTCATTCGCTATACAGTGTGACATGTTCTTTTCAGAAAAACGCATGTGTCCACACTGTGTAAACGCTGTACTTGATAAAATGTTATTTCGTGTTTCTTGTATTGGTGTACTTGTTTCCTGTTCTTGGTGTACTCTATGAAATGTTATTTCTGTTCACTTTTCTGCAACACGAAACAACATTTCACAGAGTACACCAATATAATTACATTCCATGCATATTCATTTGAATTCCGTCAATTTGATAGGTGAACACCAATCACGTGGCATATCAATGTGAAGTTGCAATTCCCATGAAACACATTTGATCACATGTTCACGTGGCGGATTAATTTGTAAAAATAGAATCCTAATCTACATGATGTACTTTCCTATAAATAAATTGTGTTTTTTTTTACATTTCGGTTGTAATGTAATTGAATCCTAATCTACATGATGTACTTTCCTATAAATAAATTGTGTTTTTTTTTACATTTCGGTTGTAATGTAATTGAATCCTAATCTACATGATGTACTTTCCTGANTAGGTTTTCAGGGGCTTTGGCTACAGAGCTGCCGGGCGCGTCCCCAGGTGGTGGATAGGGGAATGCCCTGTCTTTGCGGGGTAGTCAGGTCATAATACGGAAAGCCTGACCGCGAACCATTGTAGCCAAACTGTGTGGAGAAACGCCACGCTCCATGCAGTATAAAGACCCCTTCTATATTTCTCTAAAGAGAGCAGACGCACTGGGTGTCGTATAGAAGGCTAAATTTCCTGCCCCTACCCATTTCTCCCCTTTTCTAGTGGCAATCAAAAGTCGTTGCCCCGGTTGTCCCTTCCACCTTTATTTCTTTCTTCTTTTACTTACAATTTGTTTTGAATTGATTAACTTGTTCTCGTCCTGATATAGCTGAAATATTGCTCATTGGACGTTAAACTCTAACTAATCAATCAATCAATAATGTAATTATAAGAATTGAATGCATTATTTCAGTTGAAGTTTCATAGGGATTATGAAAGCGTTGACCTGGCGCACATTTTCAACATGAAGCGCTACCGCGCTTCATTAAAAATGTGCCTCGGTCAACACTTTCATACCCCAATGAAACTTCAAAATAATGCATTCAATTCTAAAACAAGAAACACGAAATAACATTTTATCAAGTACAGCGTTTACACAGTGTGGTGTCATATACTTCGTATATCTGCGATTTACCCAATCATGCCCTTGTTTTATTTTATTTCTTTACTTTGTACAGCATAAATTGTAACTGCTTACTATTGTATTTATTTCTACTTTGATCATCTGACGGTACTCTGACCAATGGAACATAAATCTAATATTCAAAGACAGCTTCATATAATATATGTTTATTTTACACATTTTTGAATAAATATTTTACATGTTTGATTTAAATAAATATACCCAGAAACAATAAAAAGCACAACAGGTTTCCATCATTGTAAAAATATAGCACTTTTTCAGTAATTAAATCTACAGTTTGAAATAGCCTGACGTCAAAGGTAAGGTATATTTTTTTTTAATTTGACACATTTTTCTTCCATATTGAGAAAAACTACTTAGTATGAAATTCTAACTTCATAGAGATATTTGGCAGTAATATGGCTATATAAATGCTAATTCGTTTTTTCCTTTGAAAAAAATGGTGTCAGATATAAGTGCATTCTGACCAAGTGCAGAATAATTCGAGTCGTATGGAAATGAGATGTGTGAAAGATTCGGCTCAGATTAACTTGCAAACTTTACACAAAATGTAGAATCTGCAGTCAGGCAGGACTTAAAGAAAAATTGTAGAATTATGTATTTCAAAAATTTATGTATCATCTAAAATTGTATCGTTAGATGAATATGATAATCCGGTGTTCATGGTACATGTTCTAAAATCTGAGGGTTTTAATTTTGTATCATGGAATTTCCCAAAATTTTCTGCGCTTTATTTTACAAATACATCGGCAAACCAATACCGAAGCAAGAACGAGGAAAGGGGAAATTCTAAAATCACAAATCCAAAATCACGACAGAATGTGAAATAAAATTTTAGAGTCACTGGTTTCTTTTTATGCAAAGAACACAAATATTGACTTTAAAGCCTTTTACCGATTTTGATTATACTTACATGTATTTCAAACAAAAATTATTGGTCAAAGTTGCAATAAGAGATGTCAATTTTTCTATAGTGGTATCTTATTGTCTTGCAAGCATATAAGAATTACACATTTTGTATTGCATCTAATTTTAGTGATTTTTTTTCAAAACTGATTAATAAAAATACTTTGGTTCTTTCTTTTAACTCCTAACTTTCTAAAATGTAACATAAACGAACAAAATGGTAGTGTAACTTCATACAATAGCATCTGTGTTTAAGAAATATTTGATCTTTTATTAGACCAAGTTCAATACTTGCAAACGCTTGCATTTTACCTTTTTACATAAATCTAGTTCATTTTCCAAACATACATCTTGTAAATTGCATAGTCATACCTGTAAACAAACGGTAAATTTTATGTTTGTAAATTGATAACCAAATTTGTGTTGAATTCATTTTCAGATAATTAAACACATTGAACAATATGAATAAATGAATGACTGAGGTGCATGATTTATACACTTTGATTTGATTTTGTGACAAAACCAATACTAATTAAAACGATAGAAATGCTTTATCATACATAGAATCCCGACAAATGAACTGTTTTATCGGAATTGTTTGAATTGTCTGAATTTGTAGATCTACCGGATCGGTCCGACCGATCCGAGGGTTTCCTGTTAACGTCCACTGATTTGTCTAACACAGGCGTCGGACATCCAGTCACTTCTAATATAATAGTATTCCCATCATGATCCAGAGTTTCCCACCGAGTGTCTGATAAAGGTTTACAAATATTTGGAAACAGAGGTACGATATGTCCAACTTCCGGAACTCTAAACTGTAACTTAACACATGACGGTGGACGGGGCTTGGTCTCCCCTCCCAGTCTTTTTAATGCAAACTGAACATCATAGTGAATATGAGTATGAACTGTAAAGAGGCAAAAATCGTTCCGATGTAAGTCGGGTTCTGAACCAATTATTAGTTTATAAAACCGTACCATATCGTCCCAGTTTTCTTCACTAGTAAATACAACCATTCGTATATGTTCTTTCCCATAATGCACTTGCCTTACCGCCCACAGAGGTAGATCTTCAGATGTATAATAAAAGTCTTGACTGTTATAAGGATAAGGGTTTACTCTACCCCTAGACACATGTTCCGAATGATGAAACTTCCATGGCAACCGTTCAAAATGTCGTTTTGCACCTTGGATACGTTCACATCCTAGCATTCCTTCTTCGTGTAAAAACACCATAATTGCAGTACTAGGTAAATGTGAAGTGTAAGCGTCTATTTGATTTTCCATATTTCTGTTTGAGTCCGTCATTTCTGCTACTTTAATGACATGTAAATCCGGATCTATCCAATCGATTACGGGTTGATATATATCCATCATTGGATAGATCTCGTGAGAGTCTGTGAGACAATGAAGTGTCAGGCGATACGGATCACTTAACATTACTATATCCGTTTCGGATGTCCCAGATAAACTGATGCTCTCAGCTTCCGTCTCTGATCGCATAGAGCTAATCGAGGATATGCTGCTGCCTGAAATTAAAAAATTGAAATTAAGCGCTGTATAAAAAGGAAAAAGTAGAAACATCTGAATCATGGTCTTTTGTTGTTCTAATAATTGCAGCATGCACTAGATTGTCATAGAAGATACAATTAAAAATTAGGATTGAACTACCGGTTTAGGCCTTTTCGAAAAATTATTAGGTCCGCTCTTCGGTTCCGGCATTTAAATACAATAAACAGTTCCGGTTACCAACCAGACACGGCAAGTGTTGCTCATCCTGATCACAGTTCATAACACTATTTTTATTTAGATTACTAGGTCATTGTTTACTAGGCACAAAACCATTACATATAATAAGAAATTTTAAATATCAAAAGAAAATCATGCATTGACAACCGTCTGAAAAACGATGGGTCACTGTGTTTCCTTAAGTTTTGATTTTCAAATTAGTTCCATGGGTTACTTTCATATCAGACGGTTTTTTTTAAGTCGCATGCAATACGGTGTGCTCGACGAGTCTTTCTTTGTGTCGTTGTTTACTTGTGTATGTTAGTGTGTGTATCTGTCTCTCTGTAAGATGCAAATAGACCATATCCGAGTTCTGGTATTCAGATTCACCAGTTGTTGTTTGTCCGCCCTACGTCACAAACGTGTCCGCCCCATGTGACCAACTCCATGACGTTTTAGGCTCTATGACGTGACGTTTTCTATACTGTGACGTTTTGAAAAGTAGTCTGGTAAATCCTAATACCATAGGTCGGATATGGTCTATTCGCTAATGGCGACTAATAGTAAACCGACCATCTTTGTCTTCGCTCACGTGGGTAAATTTCGTAATCACTGTGCGGTTTTACTAGTACGTGTAATAAGTATCCATGTCGTCGCATAGACCATAGTCTAGCATTGGCATGGTCATCGTCTTGTTCTGAATCCATATGGATTAAAATTATTAAAATACAAAATGTACTACAAAAAATTTAAGTTCTATGTCTTATGCTGATAACATCAGATTTCGTTGGGCCAGAGTTCTTTTCGGCACACGGCCAACCAAGTGCTCACACCTATTCCGTCCAAAAACTAGGGTGTCAAATGGAACTCTTTGCTTCCTGTGGGTCAATGCGTCGCGATCTTTCAAAGTAATTTCAAACAACATGACATCGGGTGATACTAACACAAACAAACACATCGAAGATAATTTTTAGAAAATTATTGCTTTTATAAATGTCATCATAATTATTTGTTCTTTCTACATGAAAAAAATTACAAATGATGGTAAAAAAAATACTCACACGTAATGATATGGTTGCACGATCGCTCATTTCAAAATTTGTTCAAGTAGAAATTTAATCGAAAAATTTAAACAAACGGATTATTTTTGTTTGAAAATTGAACTTTAATTATCTTCTTATATAAACATTATTACAGTTTTGTACGGGTAACCTATTTCAAAGATGATTGGAAAGATAATCTGGTTGATGTTATCTATAAGAAATTCGTGTTTTCTTTTTAAACCTTAAAACGAGGTGCTGATTTCTTGACAAATAATTGTCCAACAAAAGATTTTTACTGATCATAGCTTGCCGCTGAAAATGGGACAATAACAATTACCTATACTTATTCAGAAATCTTCAAAGGAGAAATTTGTGAATGAAATGACTAGTTTGCCTGCTAATCTAAGATTATCCAAGTTAATGCGAATGAAAACTTCTTTGTAAAATATTTTTAATATCATAATTAGATAAAACTTGTAAATGACAACGGAAGCAGCTATTTTCACTTCAAAGGTTTGACATATTACAAAATAGTTGCAAAATTTTAAAAGCAAACATTAAAGTGCATCGTAACACCAAAATGTTTCCTGAAAATCACTTTATACAAATATCTTAACGACTTACTTTATAAATTCACTTCAAAATCATCCAGATAGCCATATTGTATATATAACGATGATTGCTATAAATATATTTTCTAACGCATGTGTTTTTCTCTCTTGTTGTAACAGAACCCCCCGCATCTTTAATTAGCTTTTATTTCTTTAAATCACATTGAATCTCGCCATCTGATCTATTAACCAAACTTCCAGTATACAAACTTCTCAGTAGTTTACCATATGCTAGACAGATTTTCTGTGCTAACATTATAATTTCTTCCTATCTGTTTACAGTTGTTAAAAAGCTGTCACAACATTTCTGATCCGTTGTTTGTCTTAAAGACAGTGACTGTGCAGAGCAGTAATGCAATCACAGAACACAATATTGTCCATTTAGGTTTCATTTTTATTGGTTATTGTTTTCTTGATTGTTTAATTTTGTTTTAGACTTACGAGACATGCTGTCGGAATTACTATATCAGACCTCAATTTTACTTTGTCGACGTTAGTCTACAATATAGTGTCAATGTACATGTGCCTAAAATCTCTGAGCCTAAAATGTTGATGTGAGAACGGCGAAAGATGGTTTTGGATTTGAAAAAATACCTAAATACAGAAGTTACCTAATACTGTATTGATTTCGGCAGACGGCCGTTTTGACTACTTATGTCTCTAAGTGCAGATCAAATCGAACCATTTGCAAGATCACAAACAGAAAGATGTGTAAGAGCCGATAGAGAACGAACAACCAATATGATCTAAATATGTAAAGCCAGAAAAGTTATAGACATGACTCCGCACGAGGAAGACACTTGTTTGTTAAAATAATACTTACAAAAATTAAAATTTTGCAAGTTTCCAGAAGAAATTGGTTTTCGGGCTAGCACCTAAGAACCGACTACTAGATTAGTGAATATCCTGAGGAACAAACAACCAATAACCAAATACCGAAGTTACATTAAATTAAAGGTTCTTCAGATAACGATTCTTTCTTCAGTGCATTTCAAATCGAAGTATGTGGAAAAACATAAACCGAACGATATATAAATCGCAAAATATTATTATATAAATTTATAAATACATAAAGGTATTGAGAATAAAATTATTTTTAACGTGGTCACGGTGTTAAACTTTAATAACATATGCAGTTTGTGCAACCTATCACAGTTTTCTTTGACAATCTATTATCTAGGACAATTAATAAATACCGAAGATACTGTAAAATTGAATTCTGCATATGCACATTTCGACAACTTATGTCTCTTCAAGGCAGATAAAATCTAAAAGGAAGACACACTCACCGTCATTTGAAGAGTTTGAAGCAGATGTTGACAAACTTCCTCTCCGAGACCTGCAATAAGAAATATATGTTTTTAATTTTATTGCAATTGCAATCATTAAACAAACTCATATGAGTGACAAGAAAAAAATAACAGCTATACACATGATAATCTGCAATCCAAAAAAAAAACTGTAGGGGGATCATGTGCCTAAAATGGTAACATCCTTACTTCACACAATTGATATTTATATAAACGATCTATGAAATAATAACTTCCTCGCAAAAACTGCAGGAGGCTTATCGCGAACAAACTATACATCCAGTAATAAAGCTGACAGACGGACGAATTGGTAGGGTTAAACAATATCCCCAGATTATATGTCGCGGGTGCAAAGGAGAAATTTGTGAATGAAATGACTAGTTTGTCTGCTATTCTAAGATTATCCAAGTTAATTCAAAAGAAAAATCTAGCATGTCTCAGATTTGGTAAGTATGAAGTTTTAAATCAAAATTAGCAAATTGTTTCACTTTACACAGTATATTACGAAATTTCTCGTAGTATATAGGATTCAATTTTCTCCTACAACCAACCCACTTCAATAACTAGATTTATTGTTTTTATAATTATTCGTGATTTATGGATCGTTTTACAACACTCTTCGTTTTGTTTCATGGAATCAGATAAGCCTGCGAATCGTCCGAAAAAGGTGGTGTGCTTGTTGTGGTTTCGTGAATTAGTTTGTTCGCTCAGAGTATGCTTTGTTAGATTTTATAAATAGTACAAACAGGTGCAAGGCGAAGATTTGCCAACAAACCCATAACAAATTAGAAAACAGCATGAAAAATTATGAATGCCTAATTAATTTCAATGATTAGAAAAAGGAGATAAATATTTACTTATATTGTTTCACATCAATATTTAAAAACACCATATGGGGAAAATTCCATTCAAGTTTTCTTCAAAGATCACCATTGTTTGTTTTACGACTTCAAATATATTAAATATTCAAGTAGAAGTTATTAAAGTAATCTTCACCGGTCCAGAACTGAAATTTAAGTCAGATTGTGTGAATTTTGTCAATTTTATTTCAATGGGACCTTTTGTCGATTTCAATCGGAATTTTGATTACGGGATACTTGTGACTTCAGCGTTGGTGGGCAATAAATAGATATCAGTATCATGTTAGCAGTGCTTTATTCTTTAATGAAAATGCTTCTTTTGTTGCACAGATTTGATGAATTTGAGACAACATTCTATTCATTATTGAAGTTTTAATAATAAATGCTATCAACGTGTTTTTGCCAGAATCTGGCTGTAGTTTTGATTACGAACTCTCCATGAAAAGGAAAAAACAGCGTTCTATGCCAACAAATGAATATAATGGAAAAGCAAGTTGATTGCATTATTTTTATTACCAAGGAACACCTGCCTGCAATTTACCTTTATCCACATAAATAACATACTTTCCTAATACCCTTTTCATTCCTTATGTACAACAAATCGGCAATAAATTTAATCCAATATTCGGATCTAGTCATGAATAATTATTGCATTTGTCCGATGTTTTCCGAAGTTGACAATGACATATAAAAGATAAAAGGTTCTACCTAAACAGACAAAAAAATCCCCAAACACGAATTGTAATATAAAATCACGGTGGGTGGATCAGAGACGTAATCCCTAAATTATACTCTTCATAGTTATACTTTCAGAAACCTGTACTTGGATTTGTTGATTACCCCCTCAGACAAGAAAAGTAAAAGTGGTATTAACTCTTATAATTACAACTTGTGATCAAAACGTGTAATTAAAATGTATTAAAACCAATAATTGTGAAGACAAATGCATTCAAACATGTTTGTTAAATACCAACTGCTCTATATGGCAATAATTCATATTTTCCAAGTGAAACTTTATTCTTATCAATTTGTCTTTGCTAGGGGAGAATAGACAACTAACAAATAGATATTGAAATCATAGAATAAAGTGTCGAAATCAAGCTATGCAAAAGGCTCCATTTTTCACATTAAATTTTTACATAATTTCAGTGACAGATTGAAAATGATTGAAGTTGCATACTTAATTGCAGACTCATAATGCAATTCTTAAAACAAATATCAAAATAGCAAAAACAATGAACTGAGACTGCAAAGCTAAAGCTTAATTCCAACAACCGGGCGCTGCGATGAGGTCAGTATAACAACCGGACGAGGCGACGGGGATCAGTTTGATCTATACATATCACTTTGTTAAGGAATTACATTAATTTAAACTTTGAAGAATTGAAAGCATTTTCACTATCATGTAATACTCCCAAAAATCACAAACATTGCTGAATTTCAAAGGGACCACAAATTCCAATCGAGAGAGATCAAATATTTACCCTACCTTGTATGTAGATATACTTCCTTAAACGTGTAGCTGACGATACCGGTCAATGGTATGCAGTGTTTTTGTCAATA
>MJUU01065850.1:95877-138496 GCA_002080025.1 Modiolus philippinarum
CCCCATTTCGATGAATTTACATCTCGTCAGTGCAACTCGAATCTAAAAATTGGAAAACCGCTGCCGAAATATTACTCCCTGGAAAGGGTGTACAAGACTGGAGATTTCATGGTAAATTTCCCGTCCCTACCCATTTGGCCCCATGATTGATGGATCTCGCTGGAGCAGCCGGGGAAAATCCAAAGTTCCATATTAAATGTCTACTCTTCTCTATGAAATGAAATGAAATAAATAATAAGTCAGAATACACAAACCAAAACAGAAACTGAGAAGTCTTTGCGTGTCATCCAAAAGATGGGCAGGATGAGTTGACATTTTTTTGTACTTTTTAGTACTGACTACTTTTTAGTACTGACTCGGCATCGAGGACAGTGCTCGGAGTTATACAGACTAGTTTGACGGAGCTTAGATTTACAAATCAAAGAAATGTGAAGAATTAAGCAGTGTTCAGGTTAAATAGACATAAAAAGTTTACCTAGATAAAGGTATACGATTTTATACCGAGATGTTGTATACCGTAGTCAACCCTATCGCCGTGAAAATATGCCGTGATCCTACGGTTATAGTTTGATTTGTTTAGCTTAAGCTGGTGTTACCCCAAGAGAGTAAGAAAGTTTACTATTTGGTATAACAGGGGATTATTCGAAACATTTATATTACATATTGTAATAAAAAATGGCTTTCTCCTTCTATATAGCAAATTACGACTGTACCATTCTTAATTCTTTATATTTAAAAAAACAAAGGACGAGTTTAAAACAAAGAATGTCCTCGCTAAGTTACACCCAAATTTATTGTCGACGTTGAAAGGAACTTCGTCATGCTTTTAAATGTCACCAAACCTTACACACAAAAGAAATTTCTTTTGTTTATTTTAACAAATATCAAAATATTCATTTCGTTGATTTGTCGGTTAAAGACCCGATAAGGGCAAAACTAAAAAGGCAGGTGTTTTATTGTTAGTCCGGATATCTTAACTACTTAAAATTTACATAAGTTGATCAATTTAATGATAATTACAAATAATCATTTCATCTTAAACACCTAAATGGGAAATGGTTTTTGTAAAGACTCCACAAAATTAAAAAAAAATGAAATTCATATATTGTTCAGAATAGACTAAATTGTATTGTGTACCAGATCTGCGACAGTATTGCTGTATGATGTAATGTAATATATACCATACTAGAAAAGAGATGAATGACCCAAAGACCTTGTAGCTAAACCTTGCTATTGTAAAATAACCACAAAAACCTTGCAACTAAAGAAAACTTATGGTTTAATTGAAAATGTTAATATTTTTTATTTTATTCAGTATTGTTCAGATTTGGTGAAATTAGCACTGTAATTAGCACATGAAATCAATTTCCTGTAATTAAGACAGGCAATTGATAAAGATCTCTTGTCAGTACAAACCTAACGGAAATTGTTGTTTACACCATCAATAACTGTCATATCTGTTTTGTTTGCAGCTTATTAAGATGAAATTAGCGACACGCATCAATAGTGAACGAAGAGAGTTAATAAACCGATGTTTTTCACAAAATATGATGAACCGATTTGACATAAGAGAGATGTTACTTGATCAAGGAGACAAAGGACAACAAATAGTGTTTTATTATCATTTCTGAAGTAGACTATGCTAAAGCCTTTATAGTGGACGTAAGGACTCGACCAAACAATCATATCAGCACTGCAAAGAGACATAAGTTGTCGAAATGGCCGAATGCTGAAATTAAATTAACAGTAACTTCGGTATTTTCTTACCTAATAACCACTTGGCAAAAGATAAAAAACCATGCAAGCGAATCCTACTAATCAACGTCCAGCAGGGGCAAACGACCAAACAACTGTATCTTTCTTATGAGCATTCGACAACAGTCGAACATGCCCTTTCAAATGAACATTTAGTCGCTCCTAAATAGGTATTTTCAAATAACCATTCAGCCAAGATCATTCGGCGAGGACCATTTATCCATAGCAAAACAAGTATTTTTTTTTACACGACCAAAGCAAGTGTGTCTATTTTAAGAGCATCTTATGAACATAAAGACACGACCAAATAAGAGCAATCAGCATCGACCAAAAAAATGAATTTTCAAACGTTAAAACACTACAAAAATAAACAAGTATGTCTTGTATGAATTAGGAATTGAGATAAGAAAAACAAGTTAATAACAAAAATACCGAAGTCACTGAATTCTGTTTCTGCATATGAGCATTTCGACTACTCATGTCTCTTCAGTGCAGATCAAATCAAAACATTTTGGAAATCCCTATTCCAAAGTATGAGTAAAAGCTAACAAAGAACGAATTACCAATAGGATCTTAATAGAAAATCCAAAATCAGCTAAGGACAAAGCCAAGAGGGAGATACTCCTTAGTTCTAAACATTTTTTTTAAATAAGATATTACATATTTAGCCATGGCCAAGTACTAGTAAGTATGTCTATCTATAACAGCTACTTCGGTACTGTCGTTGTCAGAACAAGTAAGATGTTTATTAAATGACTTTCCATGATGATTCTGGATATCATTCTGATGATGTATACAGTGAACCATTGTGAACAGATAACGGCGTAAACCATTCTGGATAGATCACATGGAGAGAAGCATTCTGAACAGATCATGCAGTTAACCTTTCTGAACAGATCATACAGTACGATTGAACCATTCTCAGAACGTATAGGTGAAACATTCAAATAACCATGTTGAATAGACCATGCAGTGAACCATCTTGAACAAATCATGTAGTGAACCATTTTAACAGATTATGTAGTGATCAATTCTTAACAAATGATGCAGCGAATTATTATAAACAGGATATAAGCAAGAGTTGATAATACAATTTAACCAGAGAGTACACAACTGCAAATCTTCATTGCATGATATATTTAACTTCACCAAAAACTGTATTTAGAATTTAGCTGGATATATTAAAGGGCAAAATTCATAGATTTCTTTTCAAATCCAGAGAGATTGTGCAACTAAAGAGCTTGTATTAGGAAAGGATATCTTGACAATCTACAAGTCTGACACGACAAGAAATCACCGTACTGTTCCATTGATAAGTACATTTGTGATACAATGAACAATCAATAATGAAATTGACAAGTACTGAAATCAATCACTCTTGATTGCCAATTACCATTTTTAATAAATGTAGATAGATAACCATATGCTAGGAAACGGTTGTAAATGTATAAGTCGGGAATGAGTTGAATTGATTTGCTTTAAAAATCTATACTAAGCTTTCTTTAGCCTTTATAGAAGTTCTGTTATCATTTTTATATACTTTACAAAAACATGCACTTTAATTGGTTAAGTAATTACTCTATGTCACAAATGCAGGACATCTAACATCGCAGGTACAATGATGTCATTTGTTTGACAATAAAGTGAACTTGCTATACTTTTTAAGCATCTCTTGGGAATAGTTCATGCCATGCCACTTAATATATGTTTGAAAAATACTTAAATATTCTGTTATAAACTTAATTTTAGCCCACGATCTTAGAGTGTTGTTCAACATGCCCTAAAATGAATCTAAATTCAAACTACCCATCCTTTTACAATATCGGTATCTTGCAATGGCTTTTTGTCATCAATGTTTATTGCTTTTTAAGACAATATGCTGCAAGATACTTCCCTGAAGGTGTAGTGATCAAAACAAAAATTAACCATTAATGTAAAAGTATGCTTACGAGTATTACTCTAAAATAGAAAATAACCATTTAAAATTCCTGTAGCTGTAACATCGGCGCATATGTTTGACTTTAAGAAAATTTAGTTGTTATGAAAAAAAATCAAAAGCGAGTTTTATCTAAGATGAGAATGCTGATTTTCAAAGGATATTTTTGAAATGGAATAGAAAAAAAACCTGGAATATGTTTTTTTTGTCAGATATGACTTTAAATAAGCATGATTTTGTCTGGAATGGGGCCAGGGTGTGGGTATACAAGCAGAACCCCACACTAACTTTTCAGTGCCCCCGTAATATTTTGAAGGAAGTTTTCTTTTAATTTTTTCAAAAGAAATTATCCTTGCATTTAGATAAGGGACATACCCGTTCAAGTTTATAATGATCTCTTGATCGGTTTTTAAATTTATCAGATTGTACTATGACACTGAATTTAATGTCTCAATAAAAGTTCTGTACCAACATGTAAATACCTGCTATTATATATTAAGCATATCAATATGTAAACTAAAGCCGATTATGTGTATTTACTATTTAATTGTATACTTAATCGTAGCTACAGGGATATACCTACCTGACATGCTCAGTTTATATATTTAATGCTTCTATCTTATTATTGTAAACTGCTTAAATGTGTATTAGTTTATAAGCTTTTATCTATCATGTGTTCTGGCATCACAAAGGCGCTAGAATGAAGCTGTTAGAAATGAATAGAGTAAAAGGTGTTAGAAATGAATTGAGTAAAAGCTGTTAGAGATGAATCGAGTAAAAACTCATAGAAATGAATACAGCTAAAGCTGTTAAAAATTAATACAGTGAAAGTTGTTAGGAATGAATGCAGCGAAAGCTGTTAGAAATGAATAAAGTCAAAGCTGTTAGATATGAATACAATGAAAGCTGTTTAAATGAATAAAGTGAAAGCTGTTAGAAGTGAAAACAGTGAAAGCTATGAGAAATGAGGAAAGTGAAAGCTGTTAGAAATAAAATACCGCGAAAGCTGTTAGAAATGAATACAGTGAAAGCTGTTAGAAATGAATAAAGTGAAAGCTGTTAGAAATGAATTAGAAATGAATAAACTGAAAGCTTTTTGAAATGAAAACAGTTAAAGCTGTGAGAAATGAATACATTGAAAGCTGTTAGAAATTAATACAGTGAAATCTGTTAGAAATTAAAAAAAGTGGCAAACTGTTACGAATGAAATACAGTGAAAACTGTGAAAAATGGATACAGTGAAAGCTGTTAGAAATGAGTACAATGAAAGCTGTTAGAAATGAATAAAGTGAAAGCTGTTAGAAATGAATAAAGTGAAAGCTGTTAGAAATGAATAAAGTGAAAGCTGTTAGAAATGAATAAAGTGATAGCTATTAGAAATGAATAAAGTGAAAGCTCTTATAGAAATTGATACAGTGAAAGCTGTTAGGAATGAATACAGTGACACCGGTTAGAGATGAATAAAGTAAAATAAAAGCTGTTAGAAAAAAATACAATGAAGGCTGTTAGAAATGAATTTATTGAAAGCTCTTAGAAATGAATTTTGTGAAAGCTGTTAGCAATGAATACAGTGAAAGTTGTTAGAAAGGAACACAGTCAAAGTTGTCAGAAATGAATAAAATGAATGCTGTTAGAAATGAATACACTGAAAGCTGTTAGAAATGAATACAGTGAAAGCTGTTAAAGTGAGTTATACCGTGAAAGCTGTTAAAAATGAATAAAGCGAAATTGTAAGAAATGACAATGAATATACTTTTGCTGTAAAATACGAACATTTATTTATACATGTACGTAAACCAGATTTAATGATAAAACAATTTGACTTTATTTTAAGATGTAAATTTCACTTTATTTTTGGTTGTAAATGTTTGTATTTACAATTAGAACTAAATGGTTTGACGTAAATGGAACGGATGTTCGAACATTACATGTACTATTTTCACACTACCTGTTCTAAATTGACATTAAAACTGCAGATATTGTTAACATGAACAAAAAGCATGTTCTATTTATTACATCATGTTGTATAAATTATTCAATCACAAATTAATGCATGTAAATTACAATTTACATTCAAATGAGAATTTGATTCAAAAGAAATGATTACATGAGGAGTCTGAACTGTGTTGTCAGTATTTTTTGAAGATAAAAAACATGATTGCAGATCACTTCCGTAACAGATGTTTATATGTATGTAATAACAACTTAACAAAAACTTGTGCTCCTTCCCAAATACGAACACCAGACACGGTCATTACAAAAATCAACACGTCTGCACGTTGCCATAGTATATATTCGTTGTGCTTTGTTTAACTGGCTTTCATAGGGATGTAATACATTTGCAGTGGTCGTATATGGGGGTCTTGTTCACTTTGCGTTTATAAGGTGTTTCTCCAAATGAACGTCATTGTAATTTGGCCTGTACATTTTTGTCCAGGTTACTAGTATGAGATTACATTTCATTATAGTTCATTCATTCATTTATTCATTCATTCATTTATTCATTCATTTTTTTCATTCATTGTCGTTTTGTATTGTGTTTTCAGTGTTGTTTCTTTGGGTATGAAATGTTGCCAGTAGATAGCTATAGAATCATATATAAGTCACTGCATCAACTAAAGACAAAATGTCATATACAAAAAATCATGTAGTAGGTAGTGTTTTTTTTTCAACTGAATTTATAAAGAAAGATGATGTCCAATTGCTTCAAACTAGTGAACACATCAGGGACTATATATAGCTATATATAGTCCCTGAACAGATAAATGTTTGGGATGAGGAATCAATTCAACGTATTTATGGTACGTATTGGAACATTACATTCGCGGGGACGACCTGAATAAACGAACTTTGTTGTTGCCAATCTGTATTGATGATTCCGAATAAACAATACTACTTATATGGTTTTGTGTTTTGTAAGTAGTTTCAAGTCACCTTTTACTTGGCAGATATACAATTAAATTTAAGTGTGGAAAGCCAAAATGTGTTTTACCTTATAGAATGAAATGTAACATTAATCTGGTTAATCTTGCAGAAATAGTAACACTATATAAGGGTATTAGTGTCAAATTGTGATGTAAACTTTATGTGAACTTGTGTAACATTTGTAAAACATATATAATAGTGAAAATATAAGTAGACTAATTGGGCAGTGATATAGATGTTTAGTATAGACAACCTTAAACATGTATTATGAATCTTCCCGTGAGGTCTCTTGGTAATTGGACCAGTACCTCTCAACTTTGTTGCTTAGACTTGATTATTGCTCAATGATACTTACACGAACACTGAAAGTACATGTATGTTAAAAGATGGTATATAGTTGATTATGTAATGATACTGAGAAAGCGTAATCCATTACATAAATTAAACCAATGATACCAGACCCTGCGTACATGACTTAGTTTTTTTATGTTCCAAGCAAAAAATTGATCTATTTTGCTGGAGATTGCCTAGTTTTAGCCGATCTGTTTCTCCACTCTTATGAGGCTGAATTCATTGAAGGGCTTCTTCAAAATAGAGACAAAAAACGGGCACAGTCCTTTAATTTCAGCTTCCGTTATATAGATGATATTTTATCATTAAACAACCCTCGTTTTGGTGATTTTCTTCATCTTATTTATCCAAAAGGGCTTGAAATTAAGGATACTACAGATACTTCCATATCGGCTTCGTTCCTTGACCTTCATTTGAAATTGACAACAGAGGTACATTACAAACTAGCCTGTATGACAAACGCGATGACTTCACTTTTCCAATAGTCAGCTTCCCTTTTCTTTGTAGCAACATTCCAAAAGCACCAGCATATGGAGTTTACATCTCACAACTCATTCGCTACTCAAGTGCTTGTGGTCGTTACAGTGACTTCCTTGATAGAGCTCGGTTGCTTAGAAATAGACTACTTAAGCAAGGGTACGCTACAAACAACTTAAAGTCATCACTACAGAAGTTTTACGGTCAACATCACGATCTTGTGGATCGCTATATGTTTTCCAGATGACAACAGATCTTTCCCTCTACAAATAAAGTTTGTTTTCCTCTATCGGATTCGACTTTACTACAGGAGTTGACATGTTCAACACGGCGGGTGTCTTATAAGAGGCAGGAGATGCTTACTCTACCGCTACACTTGATCTCACCCATGGTTTTTTATTGGGTCCGTGTTGTTCATCTGTATGTGTGTCTTCATTTTTCTTTTTTGCCCCGTACTCAAGTGGTGTCCTTGTTTCTTAGTGTGTCAGATTTTGCCATTGTCCATGGATTGTTCGTTCTTTTGATTGACGGTTCGGTTCTCACTTACTTTAGTATCAATTCTGGCTACATGTACAAAAATTTAGTTGAAATTTTATATTCAGTGCAATTTAAATCAAAATATCTCGGTAAATCAAATCATTTGTTAAAGGAAGTGATAAAAAAAGAAAATCATAAAAAGCTTCGAGTAATGAAAAAAAGGCACAAGCAGGTGCCAGGTTAACCACGTCCCAAAAGTAAATACGTATGGTGCGAATCATTTATAATTTTAATATAATCCTTTCATGGCACTCGTGTACTCAGTTATATCCTTCGATACACAATATATAAATAGTTATATTGTACAAAATATATGCAAATGTTAGCTTTTAAGTCCTATTCAAGTCTTTCATAAGAGTTTAACTTATTGAGTTCTTTACGATATACACTGTATATATAATGACTATTTTAAAAGTCATATTCTTAAGGACCATTCTGATGTATTGAGAAATTTGGATTGTAAATGTAAACAAAATTTGAATGAATTTACCACGAGTATGAAAATGAAGAAAGTGTCAAACAAAAACTTTACAAAGTTAATTTCGTGGTCTATTTCCAATCTTATGTCGGTTTATGTACCTATTTATATGAAATAGTTCCAAACAAAAAAGCTTGTCATGTTAGTAATCGGAAAGTACTTATAAAACCAGTAGGGGTTTATTCGCTGGACATAATGTAGCAGTTTTATTAACTAGATGAACCTTCTTTTTTGTTGTTCCAGCTTTTGATAAGTATCGTTTATTGAAATGGACAATGAAAGGTTAAGGAGTAAGTGGAGACAATTTTTAATATCTTCATAAGGAGTGAATTCCAACGAATTTATGTATATGTACTGAACAAATTAATTTACTCTGAAATTATCCCAACATAACAAAGCTGCTATAAGGGATATGGCCACTTTCTAGTGAATACCATGCTTTGATTGTATTAAATCTTCTCCAAAACCGTTTTAACTGCATGAACATCCGCAGGCGCGGATCCAGGGAATTAAAAAAAGGGGGTCCCGATTAAGAAGTGAAAGGAAATTTCGCCAAGCCGAGCGAAGCGCGAAAATTTTGGGGGTATTTCTTTGTAAAACCTCAGGATATTCATTAAAAAATACATGATTGTCCAAAGAAGGAGGTTCAAACCCCCGGACCCCCCTCCTCCGTGGATCCGCCGATGCATCTGTTATATGCAGTATCATAATTAAATCAATTAAAGTGCATTTTCATACGTATAGATAAAAGATTCGGTAACTGAACTTGTTGCTTGAATGCAATTTGGACAGATTTTGACAATTCATTTGTTGCTTTTTGTTAAAATTCGTTGTATAGCATCGCAAGAAGCAAACTAAGTAGCTGCCATTTGGAAGGGGAAATGTTTTATACGTTCGCAATAAGGAATTTGTTTTGGTTTCGGTCTCCTCCGTGTATACATGTAGTACCATTTTTCAAAACACTATAAAAATAATTAAATAGACGCATATAAGGCTATTTACAACCATATTCAACTGCTAATCTGCCAGAAAACATATAATTGTGGTAATATTAATTTTATGCATGGGAAGTAAATGTACCAGAGTCCACTTTACACGATTTTGAACATTTGAGCATATTTTGAAAATGGACAAGGGAACACCATTCGCGGGTAAATGGCAATACTTCATTTAATGTCCTTCTCTCTGCCAGATTTGAACCTATGCTGTTGTGATCATGAAATCTAAGTAGAACGACCGGTACTTCTTCCAATGATAGATAAGTACTTGTAAAAGTATATATACGTAACAAGCATTTTGTAACCGTCGTTATGCGTCTTCTGTTTGATCACAGATGTAATTCATTGGTGCTACTGGGCCATTTAGTGTGTTGCGACCAATATGTTTGTTTTGGGTTCATTTCATGCTAGTGGCAAGTGGTATAACCAACGAATAAACAGTAATTTATCGACTATTATTTTCTTTTTGTAATATTTTGGATTTCTTTTCTACAGTGCACGTATTTACGCGTACTTCCTTTAAATCAATATTAAACTGTTGGTTTTTTTTCGAGGTCAAAGTAAACGTTGGAAGGTTGCATAACACAAAAACAACTAAAAATTTACATTACCAGAATAGCCAAGACTTAAAATAAAGTACATTTAGATTTAACATAGAAATTGACACCGAGTGAGGACTGAAAATAACATTACAATGGATATGTGGGAGCCATTTTAAATAAATGATTCGTACTGTTCAGTTAATGATCAGTCTATTAGAAGAATACATCAGTGACCATTATCCATGGGGAGGCTCCTTGATTTGCCAGACCTTGGTCTCTTTTAGACACCTTCGCATTGTACTTCAGGAAATGTATGAAGGATCTTTATAAACTAGGGTGTGGAAAGGGTATCTTATTTCACCACTAGAAAAACAAATATGGCAGAATTTAAAGGGTAACATTCAGTTAACATCGGCAATGATATTTGGAAAAAATAAAGTTAATAAAAGCTCTTGACATTTATTCATATAATTCAATTAAAATTGGGATTAGCTCTATTTGATCAGTCTGGTTGACCTTTTACGGTCTCCCTAAATAGCACAATTCAAACTTCAAAATGAAGATTTAAACTAGACTGAAAATGCTCGTGAAAACGTGTAAACTTTTCTATCTTATTGACAATCTATATATCATACAAGCGACCCATAACTCTATTTTTTTTACTTCCTTCTTCAGTTTTCATGGATTTATTTGTTAATTAAATAAAATGCTTCTAGGCCCTGAAACACCTGCAGATATTAAAGCAGTTGTATCCTTTATAATTCAGTCATTAGAACTGAGGACAGAGGATCAAACATCTTTGAATATTTGTATCATGTACTAGTATTGTCATGATTGTATGCTTTAGTTCCTAATTTGTCTGAAAAAAAAGTTATTATAAAGTTAATTTATTGCCACAAACTTATATGTTAGTTTTTATGACAATAACTATTTGAATGGAACTGATAATGCATAAAAAACAAGGAACCTTGGAAATTAAACACAATTTGTATGCAATAAAATGAAGAGATTGGTTGTGAAATAAAAAAAATTCTGCAACGCAATAAAAAAATTTGGTGCCTGAATGAGTACGTACTTTCGTAAGCATTGGGTAGCTACAATATATAAAACTTGTCCTTTTTCTGAACTTTGTTTTACCAACATATAATCTTTAATATATTTATCTTGTAAATCGTGCTTTTAAAACATTTCAAGTGTGCCTAAAACATTTGGATGAGATTTTTCATCGTGAAGTTAATGTTATTCAAACAGTACATCTACTTATGTTCTTGTATTCAAGTTTAGTTTTATTTATGGCATGTTATAAAAGTTAGTGCATTGGTACAAAATTATTGATATCAAAATAAATATGAATTATATTAAAAAGAAATATTTTAAAGATCAAGTTTAGATCATCTGTTTTGACACCAAGTTTGACCAGTCAACATAGTATCATAGTATCAAGTTCTAAATCAAACTGAAAGTAACCTTGTCTCGTTGTTGAAGACCTCGTGGTGACTTCAAGATGAAGAACAACAATAAAAGCGTTGTCCCCTTGCTTTGTGTAGAGACTTTATCTCATGTGCATTTACTCCATATCCCGCCATTGCTCATTAGAGATTGAGACACCGATCTTTCATGTATCTTGTTATCGTCGAAATATTTATATATGCTTTGTAACTGTGCTCTTCCCTGGTGCATTGAAACTAGAATATATTCTATGAACAGTAAAAGTTATCCATATTTTTTGGAACCTCCTTGCAACGACTTTTTTCAAAAGCTGGATCCACATGTATTTTCTATATGAAGTATTATCTTCTGCTCCACATGAAACTCCCGTCATAACGTCGTATTTTTTATGAAATAAAAATGAAATATCCTTATCGTTCAAATCTGATTGTATTGATGAAATGGCCATATATTATTTATCATCTCGTCAAATTTGAAATTTGATTAAGTGAAGTCATGACTTTAGATAATTATAAATGTCATATATAGCTGTAATCAATTGCTTTTTAAAGTCGGGTGTATAGCATTACATTTAAATACAATTAATAATAAGCAATGTCCACAAATCATTATTTTCTATTTGAAATACTTTTTGTGTAAAGAAAAAAAAACAAGTTAGTTGCATTTCTTTATAATGATTTTTCATTTTAGAATAATAGATATACATTAATAAGTAAAATTATTTGTAATATATATGTTTCAACCTGTTTGATTCCGCTATTTAAAACCAATTTATCAGATTTAATTTCTTGTGTTAAATATAATTATGATAATTTTCATATAGAAGAAAAAACTTGTGGTTGTAAATCATAAATCAGGCTTGGATAATGTGGTTATAGGAAACTTATCTAGCTATCTCTTGCTTTCACATAAATATCTCATTCAAAAAGAAATAATCTAAAGAATAATAAAAAAGCATTGATAAGACTAAGGCACATTTTGTGAGTAATAATAAATAAATTTGCAACAAAATCCTATTTATTGTTCAAATCTAAGATTGTAAGTTTTTGTTTTAAAGTCGGTGATTTAGAATATCTGCGAGTGTTAATTTCAGAGATCAGGTTTACTTGGGTTTCAAATGACTGTTCCAAGCCTTTGTTTTGAATCATACGCTTTTGCTTGGCTTTTACACTGTCGATTTTTTAAAAGATAGTGACGGCATATTTTACGCTTTTCAATTTTCTAATGAAATATATCGAAAGAGGTATTTTAACAAACAATCATTTGAAACAGAAAAAAATACGGTAAAACAAATCCGTAGCCATAACCGTTCGTTTAGGTTGTGTTCTCTGATGAACACCACACACACAAACACACACCATCATTTGATTTTGTACGTATTCGTTTTCATTCATATGTATTTTTATCTTGTATTTTGTATGCATGCTCTATCTACATTGTACTTAGGAGAAGACTTCATAAGTTGGATAACCTTTCTGTATTTAATAGAAAATATGTTTATTCTAATGAAGAAAATCACTACGACCATGTAATAAAGTACTTAAAGCCACTTCCATACAACAAAATATACTCTCCGATGTAGATCAAACTCATCAAAAACTCGTTAAATAGAAATCATAACTTTGTCAATTTAAAAATACAGTACCGAACCAATAGAACGAATAACAAATTGAATATCACACAATGCTTAAGGAACTGTCACAAGTACAGTTACTCTTTCTAAGCAAAAACAAAACAAAAAAAAAAAACAAAAACAGACAAACAGACAAAAACAAACAAACAGAAAAAAACGTTTGAATTGAACAAATACAGTGGCGAGTTAAGTTGCATATAAATTGCCATCACCAACTTCGTTGGTGAAATTAGCAGAACTCTACTTGAATGTATGAAGCGTTTAACCCGTTAGGGTTTATTTGTGCAAATAAAGTTCAGGACAGGGGACTCATAACTCTGTTATTATTTTTTCTTTACTTGCTTGTTTTATTTGTTAATGTCACAAACTACATGTATGTTTATATGACAATAAATAAATATTATTATTATTATTATATTATATAACTGAAACATTGTTTAGTTTGACAACTTAGGAGTTAATTTATTTGTTTGTTTGTGTTATAATGCCTTTGTCTCGTTCAGTTTTTAAGTTTCATACATTCAATTATTCAATGAACACATGGTTTGTGGTGCTGTAATTGAAATCTATAGATTTAATTCGGAGTAAAGTTCTAACATGAAACCCCATACTTCCTTAATTTTCCTATTATCTCGTTTCCAATTTGGAATAAATATTATGACTGTATGAATTATTCAATACCCTGTACTTTAGTCAAATGTTACTTCACAATAACATTTATCTTTGTATACAATCAAATTCGTCCGGATGTTGTAGGTTCAATGAATGTCTTTCGAACGTATTATTATGTCGTACATTTGATGTCCCATAAATTTAGGTGTTTAAGTATTCTTTATTTTATAGCGTTAGCTATTTGATGGCTCAAACATTCCATCATTTGATCAAAATTGAATTTAAATTGTCCCATTTCTTATATGAATAAAACGTACATCAATCTAGGAGCTCTTAATGTTTTTTACATTCAAAAAGACCTTGTGCCATTAAACTTTACAAAGATGTAACCTTAAATGTGGATATTTATCGTAACTTTTCCTCTGAAGGAATGATCAGTAGGTTCTTTTTATTTGAATGAAATAAATTTTTGTTATTTTTAATGAATTTACATTTGAAGGCAGTTTTATATATATAAATGATTACATAAAATGAAACATGGCGTCTTTTTACGCGACGTGTTATGCGACGCAGAGCAAACAGTCGAAATAATAGTATCTAGAAGTCTAGTAAGATTCTATCTGGAATTACTATGTTTATTTTTTCCATATGCTTTGAAGATTCTGTATGAATATTGGTTTGCAAACTTACTGGAAGAGTTTGTTCACTTACATATTGCTTTTAAAATTCCATCCTGATCAAGTTAAATAGTTAAATTTTAGAGGTTTGCAGACTTCTTTGAATATTCTTAAACAGTTTTACAACAATCTCTCTGTATTAGAGTAAGTAAGAACCGAACCATCAGTCAAAAAACGAAAAATCCATAGACAATGGCAACATCGAAAACACCAAGAAACAAGGACACAACGTGAGCAAGGGACAAATAAGAAAAATGAAGACACACATACAGATAACAAAATACCGAAGTTACCGTGAATTTAGATTTTGCATATGCGCATTTCGACAACTTATGTCTCTTCAGTGCAGATAAATCAAAACATTTGGAAAGTCATAAACCTAAACATGTGTAAAAGCTGACAGAGAACAAATAACCAATAGGATATAAAAGGAAAACCAAAATCATCAAAGGACAGATGAACAACACGGACCCAATAAAAAAATGGGCGATATCAGGTGTAACGGTATAGTAACAGTAGAGTAAGCATCTCATGCTTTTTATAAGACACCCGATGTATTGAACATGTCAACTCCGGTTGTAAAGTCAAATCCGGTAGAGGAAATACAAACTTTAGTTGTAAAGGGAAAGATATGTTGTCATTCAGGAAACAGATATCCCATAGCGATCCACAAGATAGTAGTTTAGTTTGTACACATAACAATTATTTCTAAAGCAAAATAATCTAGACGTCCAAATAAAAAAGACAAAGGAACAAGAAGCGCCACCGATGTATGAAAGTTCACAGGCCACAATTCATGAAAAATCTACACAACAGAAACACATGTACAAGCGAAAGGCAAAAGACAAACGTGAGCAGTAATTGGAACTCTTGATACTGGCACAAGCAAGTCAGCAGAAGGGTTAAACCGGTTTTGAGGTATCCAAACCTCCACTTTCTTTATCATGTTTTCTCTATTATAATAAACAAACGAACAAAGCCAAATACAGTTAGACTACAATCTACAAAACAAATACAAAAAATACCGAAATTACTGTAAATTTAGTTTCTGCATATGGCCATTTCGACAACTTATGTCTCATCAGTGCAGATAAAATCTAAAAATTTGGTAGATCATAAACTCAAAGATGTTTAAAAAATGATGGAGAACAAATTACCAACAAGAGAAGAATGAGTCAAGATTTGGAAAAGATGGGGCAATCGACATGCCTAAGAATACTAGTTGCCTGTAACAAACTCTCGCACGTTACGGAAGAAAAAATAAACTCGACACTTTTCGTATGATTTGGTAAAGAATCATGGTGTATTTCAGAAAAAAAAATCGGCAGTATCGATGCCATGTTATCACCAAACATTTGCATATCTGAGTAAAATAAATGGGTCATAATAGACAAAGAAGCATCTCCCTCTTGATGTGGTAGAAGAAATGTAGAAGGGACAGCTGTGACACCTTTTCTTTACGCTAACTTTTAAAGGAGTTGTCATGTTTTTACTACTTATGTATAGCTACACTACCAATACTACAATAATATATAGATTTCATAATATTAATATCGTTTGTAAAATCTGGTCAATTTTTAAAAAATTATATCTTTTTTAAAAATTATTTCTATGCTTTAAAATCATTTTAAAAACTTTATCAAAAATTGAACCCAGAAGTAATATATAGTAATAAAATTTTTTTATGTATGTACCTGTCAGTGTGTACATGGTTTAGTTATTAAGTTATTCAGTCAAAATAACAGTAAAACATCATTACATTTCAGAAAAGAATCAAATAAGTAGACTTAAAAACGTAAGGTTTGGTCTATTACAATGCTTACATGACAATTATGTTTAATTCGCTAAAGGTCGTATCTAAAATTTCGGTAATGCATTAATTAGGTTTATTATGATCTATTTTTAAGCTCTTTATTATCTGTATAGGACTTTAGTACTAATTTCCAATTGCACTTAAGATTATCTGTACCGATTGATCAATACGGGACTTTCGAGATGAAACTCTCGTGTTATTGACCGAGGCGGAAACGATCGCCTCAAATACCAGTAAGAAGGAATGTCTGGATGAAATGCATATATATCACTTACAAAATAAACTTTTTATGGAATGAAATGTACTTATAATTTTTCCTATACATGATAATTCTTTAACTATAATTCAATTGACGAAAAACCTGAAGCGCTTCATATAGATTAGATATAAATTAACCCTTAGATCAACAGTGTTTATTAATTAGTGATGTCCTTTCCATGATTGATTTTTTTCTTTGTATATTAAAAAAACTTTTTTTCCGGTGCAAAAACAACTCAAAGTCCCGTATCCTTTTAAATCGATTAAACTCTCATCAGTGTTGAGTTATCTATCTTTTAAGAAACTTATGTACTCAAACGAACACATGATACGGAATGAGTTGAGGTTTCCTATAACAGTAAAAGTTGTTGTATGTGGTGATTTCAAGTGCACTGCAAACAACATCAAGCATTTCTTGCATAAAAGTCGGAAATACTTTTCCAACCCACGAACAAACTAATGTATAATTTTATGTTTGTCGATAATTGAAGATTAAAAATGGCCATCGTGGTCATAAGAAATACATAAACATAGATAATGTATTCCGTAATAATGGTGTGAGTAAGTCGCTAAGTATATCAATATTAGGTGGACAAGTGAACTGATAAAATGGGCGATTCGCAGATTTGTGTAAATAAAATATATACCTCGGGCCACTACCGGACACTTTTATAGTAGATATGAGTATTTAAATTGAATCAGAGCTTAATCAAGTGGACCATTAGATAACGAAATTTGAGATAGGTATAAATAAGATATAATTAAACTCGACATTTAATATTAAAAGCCGAACCTTCAGGAGCCACACGCCATTCATTAATTTTCCCCGTAAACAATCACAAACACAAAACACAAACAAAATGACGAATGAGCCTTTTGTAATAATTATAAAATAAACATTGAAAATAATTGATTTAAGTTTCCGAATACACAATATCCCACTTTGATGCCATCTTACCGGCTATATAGTATCTGATGTCATGGCGCCATGATAGTATCTTTATTTTTCAAGACAATTAACAAAAAGCCAAAGACCTTTCCTCTGGAAAATCGAGGGCATGACTTCGTATTGTATGCCGTTGGATGCGGTTGTCCACTGGTTATCTCAAATTGTTGGTCTCTTATTTGCCTTCAACCGCATCAACAAGAGTTTACGGCTGTATGACTTGCATTTCGAGACTGTCACGAAATGCTTAGTTTTGATGTAGATTTAAATCCAATAAGCAATGAAGGGATATGGAGTAAATGCAAATGAGACAAGGTTTCTACAAATATGTGGTAAAACAAAGCAATTGAACAAATGCGTTTCTTCACCGTTCATTGAAGATCTTATAGTGGCTTTGAGTTGTTATTACTCTCCTTTGGGTCGTTGTCTCTTTGACACATTCCCCGTTTCCCTTCTTTTATCTATTTTAGTGTTGTTTTTCATCTTGAAATCACCAGGAGGACTTCAAAAATGAGCTTCTTTATACCTCATATGAAGTGCAAGAATTAAGACTCTCAACACCAGTTTGACCGGAATTCATTGTTAAACGCCGACCAAAACGCTAAACCCATCATGCTTCTGTTTACTCATGGATGCGGGGTCGTCATCAAAACATTCAATCAACTGATGAAGATTATTAAAGTTATAAGTTCGTTTTTTTCCATCATATAAATTTCTCTTATCTGAGTTGCCAAATTTGAAATGTTTCCCGATAGTTGCTTTCTTTGCGTATAAATAATTTCATTCTAATCACAGGACGAAAATCTACTTCAGTCATGAAACGAGAAGACATCAGCAAAATAAATTGTGATTTTCTACACGCAAGTCTTCAGATTATATCTTTATTCTCAAGTAGTGTTTTACGACGGTAGGGAATATCTTCCATAAACTGTTAAACCGTCTTTACATCAAAGGAGGCATCAATGTTTACAAACTTTGTCTCGATGTATTTAAGAGCTATGGATATTTTAACTTTCCCTCAAAGTAAATATCAAGAAATTTATGGAAATTGTTTGACAGGAAGATACCCTTGAAAAGAAAATGTATGGTTTGATCAGATCCTTAAAAGTAAAGTTTCGCCGATTTGCAAAAATAGACCAGCAGCTAGTGCTTGTATAGCTTGATTGTTTACTTTGGTTGCTTGTAGTAAAATTATATGGTTAGCCTAGTTCTTGTTAGTAAGCTAACACACCTGTGTCCACATACAATGCGTTCCTTCAACAATATTTAATTTTATAAATATTTGTTTTTCTTATTCATTAAACAGAAGTTTTATTGACCCTCTGTGTAAATACACGTTTGTATTTGTAGTGTATTGGTGCTTTCATGAATCATTACTGTTACAATGACATGAATCAATGAAATATAAATTTAAGTTTAATTTAATTTTTATTTTACTTCTTAAAATTTTAAATAAGTATATGGAGTTTAAATTACCTTTTATATCTTTATTTTTTACTAGAAGTAAACATTTGATTAAACCATATAAAATGACTGAGTCTTGCAACACCTTTAAAAATATGGAAAAATATACAAAAACGTTGGATTTTACCAAACATACAAGTATCCTTATAACTGCAGTGGCAAAATGCATTTGAACTCATAAATCTCAGAAAACTCACCTGTAATCCCAAAAAGGAAACTTGCTGTGAGCAGTTCCTGATTTTCTTTTTTCGTAATTCCTTTTGACGTATTCTTCCATATCACAGCCATGTAATTATTCAAAATAATCCATTTTATTAGAAATTTCCGTTGTTGTTCATACTCAATCTCTCACAGGAATTTACTAATGTGCTGAATAGTTGATGAAACTGTGAAATTGGATCGATTTTAACATTGTACTTATTCTCTGATATTATCCAGCAGACAATCAAGTATTAATTAAATATGAGATCCGTAATTACTCCACATATTCTTGTCATTGGTCGACCAGGTGATATATAAAATAATCCTTCATCTTGGCAGTTCTGTATGTTTAATAGTGGCTTTATGCCGTTTTGTTTTGTTTATTAACGCACTCTAGATTATCACCACATATACGTTAATTCTAACCACTTTTTTTATTTTATTATTACAAATCGAACATTTGCACATTCATTAAAATCTCCCCTGTTTGATTTTCCTACAAAAATTTTCAGTAAAAATAAATAAATATCATTTCCTCCGAAATTCACCAACAGCAGACATGTCTCACGTACGAGTGTTCCCGATTGAATATCAGACTTGAATTTAAACTTCACTAATGTTCTACCTGTAAAATTTAAAGGTATAAATGTTCATACCTGTATCAGAGTATAACGGACCACACTTTGGTATTAAAAGTCAGTTTTACTTCGTGTCGATACAACGATTTGTGCTGATCTGCCAAGTTTTTATTGATTTTAAAAATAAACATGATATACTACATTTGATATATTAAACTGCATTAATCAATTCCTTTAAAACGAAAACTTATTTGGCTTTCAATTTGAACAAAACGCTGTCTCATTAACAAAAAATGTATCATCTTATTGCAGCCTTTACACATATTTCGGTTAAAGGATTTTCCAAATGTTTTTGTTTGGACAACGGCAGTAGAATACCGAAGGAACAAAGCACAAGATTACACAAATCAAAGTCCAGAGACAAGGCAAAAGCAAGAACACCAGAAGACGGAAGACCAAAGACACCACATGCCCACAAAACACACGACATAAGTTGTCGAAATGGCAATATGCAGAAATTCAAAGTAACTTCGGTGTTTTAATTAATCAATTCTGGACTCTACATATCTAGAGCTTGACAATTACCATACAGGATCTGACAATTAATCAGCTCCAGAGTTTTATATTTGCTATTCAGAATCCGACAATTGATTAGCTCCAGAGCTTGAAATTTACTCTACAAACCGACATTTAATCAGACTTAAAACCTCCGGGACCAGAGCTTGAAATCTGACAATCAGTTGGACTTCACATCTCCAGATCTTGACCCCTGACTATTAATCGTTGGACTTTGCATCTTAGTTTACATCTACCCCGCGGGACTTGATAGCTCCAAAATGTTCAACACAATGCATGAGCACTATAACTGAAACCCCTTCTCTCATTTAAATGTTCAACGCTATGGTTTGCACCTTTGACGCTGACTAAAAAAATACTATGTAAACGCTAGAATTTATAAATAAAAAATCTTTGATTTTTAATTTGTGACCAACAGGGTTCCACACTGTTGTCAATGGGGATTTTTGTTTGTTAGCTCCTTGCTTAATTTGACATTATGTAACTTTTCCCTTACATACGAGTTGTCGTGAATTTACACATCCCTTCATACGTATGTATTTTTACATTTATACATCCCATAAAATGGTAAACGTTTAGTTATGTTGTTTCCCATGACCAAAAATCGGCTCAACTGAAATTAGGATACACCTCTAAAACTAACCACTTTGAACTAAGCTTCATTTGAAACACCCCATTCATCTTAAAGTGATGACTTAAGTGCAATTATATACGAAGGAATAGTTGATGAACGTAAGCAAAGATTGTAAAGATTGTTATGAAGTATGAATTTTCTGTGCAATGCTAACCGCGTTATTTAAATGCTCCAGTATGAAGAATCTGTTTATTGCGAGGCAAATATTATTGGATTTTTTCATATTTGCAAATGTTCGTTTCATTGTCTTCAATATGATTTGCTTTAATCTGCACCGTAGAGACGTAAGTTGCACAGAAGCTTTTGTTATTCGTCTTGCATATCCAGCTCTTCAGTCTGATTATAATTCAGTATCTTGTGTAGCAGGACGATTACCCAGGCTCGAGTACATACTCTCTGCATGGTTGTTTCCACTTTTTTTTGAAGAATTGGTCATATAAACTTTTATATTGTATCTATTTTTATCGAGGTAAATACTATGTCCATATCACGTGATTAAATCACTGCTGCTTCTTTGCATTTAATTGTAGCCATGGGCATTGGTGCCTTTATTGGGCAAAAATTAACATCATTCTCTTCTAAAGAGACCAAAGTAAAAGAATATTTGAAACTTTAGAGTTCATTTGTAGGGTCAAAATAAGATTAGGCACGGACGATTTGATTTTCAGGGGGGCTGGTATTTTTTAGAAAAAAATTTTCTGGCCCTGACTTTTTCAAAAAAAAATTTTCTGGCCAGTATCTGGGTTGAAAAAAGTAATCTGGCCCTGTCCATTAGAAAAAAAGCCCGGCTCAACAAAATTTTCTAGCATTGTGTATATGGAAAAAAAATAATCTGGCCCGCGGAGCGGGCGAAAAAAATTTCCCGGCTCTGGTGAAAATCCCAGCCCCCCCCCCTGAAAATCAAATGGTCCGTGCCTTACCATAACCAAAAATATGGTTCTAGCTCGCACTCTGGCATAGATTATTTTGTAATATGGCACATTTGACGTATGAAGGTAGATGGCATATTATGTCCCAGTTTATGGCTCTAGCTGGCAATTACAGCACTTACACATTTGACGTATGGCGGTAGATGGCACTATACTGCAGCGGCATCATTTCGTAAATTTGACTCAAAGGTAAATGAAAGCCGACTTTATTGTCTTTTGTTATCCCTTGGTTGTATTTTTATAATTTAGCAAGTGAGAGAGATGCAGTACTTTTGACCTGTAATTGATAAATACATGCGCGGATCCAGGGAATTTGAAAAGGGGGTTCCAATTTAGAAACAAGAGAAAATTATGGGGGTATTTCTTAGTAAAACATCAGGATATTCATTTAAAAATACATGATTGTGCAAAAAAGAGGGGTTCCAACCCCCGGACGCTCCCCCCTTTGGATCCGCCAATGATAAATATATTTTTTATCCTGGAAAATACGTTTGACAGGATCAAAATTCGTCAGTAATTATTCGTCGTGTGTCTTCAAAATCCCTAGTTCGCTAGGTAAAGATAAATACCAGATTAAAATTCAACAATACTATCTTTAAAAATCCTTCAAACATTTCGATAAATAAACAAAAAACAAAAGAAATAAACAAGTAAACAACCACAAAGAAGATCACGTCAATCAGTTTGTCTATTATTATGTACACGACTTGTACAAATAGGATAGGGTTTTAAATGATTAGACATCAGACAATCTTTGGAACAATATAATGAATACTTTAACCACCCACATCCTGTTAATCAAGACTTTGGGTACATACAAGTTAATATTGCTTGAAGCAATATCTGCTGTATTTTCTCTAATTTTTAAGCTTTCAAAACTCATAAATTCTTGTTTATATATGATAAGAAAGTAACACCAGAGTATAAATACCGAAATTAGTGTCAATTTATTTTCTGCCTATGCGCATTTCGACAATTTTTGTCTCATCAATGCAGATCAAAACCAAAACTACCCAAAAAACATGTTAAACTGATAGAGAAGAAATAACCAAAATGATTTAAGTAGAAAAGCCAAAATTCAGATGGGGACAGAGATATTGCAAGTTTCAATATAATCGGTTTTCGGGTCAGCCCCGAAGTACTGACTACTTACTTGGTGAATACCCTCGGGGACTAACAGTCTACCAGCAGAGGCATCGGCCCAGTGGTAATAAATAACAAAATACCGAAAATACTGTCAATTTATTTTCTGCATATGCGCATTTCGACAACTTTTGTCTCATCAGTGCGGATCAAAACCAAAACAGTTGGAAGTCCTTTAACCAAAAAACATGTTAAACTGATAGAGAACAAATAACCAAAAGGGTTTAAATAGAAAAGCAAAAATTCAGCTAAGGACATAGCTATTGGATGAGGGAGATACTCCTCAGTTTTAAACAAAATTTCGTAAAATTTAGATATTGCAAGTTTCAATACAATCGGTATAAATGTCAAGAAAATTCGTAAGTTCGATTTTGAAAGCAATTTTGACAAACCCTGGAAGCTGATTAAGAATCGACACTATTCCATGGGTTGGACATTTAGATTGGAATTTAACGTGTTCATAATTAATTAGGAACGTGAATAACATTTAGAATATTGTTAAGAGTTTTAGACATTTTCCTTGATAGGACATTTAAAAAATATGCACACACTAGTCATACGGCTCATTGGGCGAATTGTCAGTTGATTTTCTTACTAGTATTTTCGACTGGTTTTAAAATTAGAAAATGAATATTAAGAGATCTTCGCTGAAACTATTGTCTGCATATGCTCCGGGTGAAGAATACTGACATTTTACAATGTTGCTTATTATATTAACAAGATTTCATGAAAGTTTAGATGCAATCTTTCAACAAGCTTTTTTTCGGTAGATCTCTTAAGTAAGTGCGAAGCGAACCGTAGTCTAAATGCAATGTAACAAAATATCGAAGTTACTGTTAATTTATTTTCTGCATATGCGCATTTCGACAACTCGTGTCTCATCAGTGCAGATCAAAACCAAAACATTTGGAAGTCCGTTAACCGAAAAACACGTTAAAGCTGATAGAGAACAAATAACCAAAAGGATCTAAATAGAAAGCCAAAATTTAGCTAAGGACAGAGCTATGCATGAGGGAGATACTCCTTAGGAGATACTCCTAAAACAAACAATCCAGGGACAATGGCAACATCGGAAAAACAAAGAAGCAAAGACATAACATGAGCACGACACAAAAAAGAAGATACACACATATACAAAAATGAACAACACGGACCCAATAAAAAAAACTACGGGTGAGATCAGGTGCACCGGTAGAGTAAGCATCTTTTTATAAAAC
Organism: Modiolus philippinarum; assembly: GCA_002080025.1. Lineage (NCBI taxonomy): Eukaryota > Metazoa > Mollusca > Bivalvia > Mytilida > Modiolidae > Modiolus > Modiolus philippinarum. Next base: position 120,007 of record MJUU01065850.1, read on the forward strand.
ACCCGTCGTGTCAACCCCGGTAGTAAAGTCAAATCCGGCAGAGGAAAAACATACTTTAGTGGCAAAGAGAAAGATCTGTCGTCATCTGGGAAACATTTATCCCATAGCGGTCCACAAGATCGTGATTTCGACCGTAACACTTCTGTAATGATGACTTCAACTTATGGGTAACATACCCTTGCTTAAGTAGCCTATTTGTGAGCGACCGAGCTCTATCAAGGTAATCACTTTATCGACCACTGGCCTTTGAGTAGCGAATGAATTTGGAATGTTGATACAAAGAAAAGGGAAGTTGACTATTGGAAAAGTGAAGTCATCGCGTTTGTCATACAATCTAGTTTGTAGTGTACATGTTATCAATTTCAAAAATGAAGGTCAAGGAGCGAGACCGATGTGGAAGTATCTGCAGCATCCCTAATTTCTTAAATCAGATATTATCTTTCAGGTAGAAAGTGCACAACCTGATTGCCTATGCGTTTGATTGGAATTTTTGACTCGTTTATCCTCTACTGTAAAGATGTTCATACCGAAGTTATTGTAAATCTAGTTTCTGCAGATGTCATTTCGACAAGTGCAGATCAAATCCAAACATTTGAAAGACGAAAAAATGTATAAAACCGTACAATGAATATTTAAATATTCATATCTTTTTAAGATATTCTGAAGGTTAAGTTGGAACCTAGCTTACAAACGCTGATGAACAAACCAACAGACGACACAAGGACAACTGTTAATATTCCATATGTGTCAAAGCTGCTTCTGCAAACTACACAAATGTAATAAGATTAATTATTATTAACTGACCAAGTCAAGACTGGTTTTGAGGGCCTAAAAACTGAGTTTTCAATAAGTCTTGATTTCTTTATGAATATAAATCAGGGTTTTTTGTTATTAAGACAATGTATGCTTCTAAATCATATCTTTGATCGGAAGATAGTTAACGTGTGTGCTTCCTCTTGTATTGTTTCTGCAAAAATCTAACATTTTAAAGATACAATTACAACAAATTAACAAATTTTATACCTAGTCTCCATAGCGTAGTGTGTACGGTTATGGATATTTAGCATCGGAGATTGTCGATTCTAATAATCTGGCAGCATTTTTGAGAGATACTAGCCATTCTTTCTAAGCAATTAAACTTTTCTGAATCGCATAGTTATGAAATATTCTTGATCATGTCAATGTAAGAAATTCGTTTTGATATATTATTCCTATTGCAACTGGTTACAATGGCAACAGTCAGCTAGAGTTATTTGCTAAATTGTCACTTTGACATATTTAACCCTGAATATATCTTTTTTGCGGACCATAAAACTTTGCAAGATCAGCATTTCAGCTTCTATCCAACTGGAGCTAACTGATAAAGGTCTCCAACAGCAAGAACAGATATTCAGCCAAATGATTCATTACAGGACATTATATACCTAAATTAACAGTTACTTAGATATTTTAATTGGTATTTATTACCACTGTGTCGATGCTTCTGTTGGCGGTCTTTTAGTCCCGCGGGTATCACCAACCCAATATCCAGTACTTATGTAATGGCCCAAAAACCGATTTTATTTTCAAATATGCAATATCTAAATTCTCCCTCGTGCATAGATGTCCTTAGCTGATTTTGGCTTTTCTATAAAGATCCTTTAAGTGATTTGTTCTCTATCAGTTTTTACACATGTTTCGATTTAATCTGCACTGAAGATACATAAGTTGTCGAAATGCGAAAATGCAGAAACTAAATTAGTAGTAACTTCTGTATTTTGTTATTTATCACTAGGCCAATGCCTCTGCTGGTGAGTTTTAAGTCCCCGGGGTATCACCAACCCAGTAGCCAGTACGATGTGCTGGCTCAAAAACTGATTTTATTTCTAAATATGCAATATTTGAATTTAACAAATTTGTTTAAAACTAAGGAGTATCTCCCTCGTGCATAGCTCTGTCATTAGCTGATTTTGCTTTTCTATTTAGATCTTATAGGTTAATTGTCCTCTATTTCGGTTGATAGGCTTCCAAATGTTTCGACTTAATCTGCACTAAAGAGACATAAGTTGTCGAAATGCGTTATTAACAGTAATTTTTGTATTTTGTTATTTGTAACAAAGTCTACTCTGTATCTATTGTGTATCCGATGAAGCATATCTACACCGACAAAGGAGATATCGCAAATGATGAGAAAAGTCAGTTATCTTAGCTTTCTTCTCAAATTTGCGAGCTATTTATTTGGCAAAGGTACATTGTGTGAATACTTAGACTGGATTATTGGTGGGAATTGAATAGCTCAAAGAATGGTGAAACCAACTATAGCATAAGCTGTTGCACCAGTATATGCATATGCCAAAACCAACATCTCATGAGATGTGTGACAGATTTTGAGGATTTTGTAGGAGGGATTTTCTTACTCCCGCTGCTACAGAATGGAAAATTCTAAATGGAATAGGTTTCTGACTTGTCTTTAGGTCAATGTATGATTAGTGCACCATTGTGTGCTAAACAGTTTGACATCTCTATGTTCTTTATTTCGAGAAGAGGTTATTTGTAAATAGATAATAGTGTTGCACACAGCTCTATATAATATGAATGATAATGTGTTGGTAAGGTGAGCTGCAAAGGTAGAATATATGATTCCGAATGCCAACAGTGATGAAAATCATCTTTTTAATCCTGTTAAGATCGGAAAATCCAGCAAGGTCTTCGGCTGGATTTGAACCCCTGCTTTGTTGTAATCTATGGCAACACCGCCTGCATTATGTCCAGCGCCCTAGACTACTCGGCCACCTAGGCTATTGGTTCATATATTCTACCTTTGCAGCTCACCTTACCAACACATTTTCATTCATATTATTTGTAAATAATCTGTTGACACTTTGTTTACTTCCATTTCATAGCTTTATGGGGGTGATACCTTAATCGGCTGCGTTTACATAAGTAGGAGTTTCTATGTAATCATGATCAGGTCCCAACTGTCCTTCTCCTGTGTCTTCATATGTTTCTTGCTCTACTAGAGGAACTAAAGACTAAAAGAGTCTTCTGGTGGACCATTTTCTTGTAAAGCAGCAGAAAGGCTAAAATTCTTCAGCATTGATACGTTCATATTCCTCATATTTAGGTCTGATCTGGGAAACAACACTGTGACGCTTAAATTTGTATATTTTGTCCCCACCAGCCAGATCATGGAATTTATGTCTCCATTGTAAGTATAACCTTAGATTAGAATAGTGGAATTCCCAAGGCTCTGTTTTTAATTGATGTGATATGACAATTAATCTTCCTTATGGCATATCTTTAGGCACATAAATTAATTGTCTTTATTACTTTGTCATTGTCAATGATGGTAACGATTAATAGATTCTAGGGCATTGACATTTCTGTTCTAGAGAAATTGCTAGAAACAGACTGCATTTTATGATTAGGTGCTTTAGTTCACAAGTTTTGCTGACAGACTGAAGGACTTCTCCAAACGTCTTCTCTGGTTTACTCATGTAACTAGCCACATGCATTATAGATGCATCTAGATTGGTAATAAACTTGGCGTCCATATTTGCCTGCCATCTTGATAAGGAGTGAGTGTTAAAGTGGTTGATGTTACACTCTGCAGGTTTACCTCTTTATAATAAGGTAGGGTTGCGTTATATTGTTCTTAACCATTTCAGTGCAGAAAGGAATTTTAATTTATACAACAATGATTTAAGAGTAACCTCCTAGTCAGAAGGAATGTTTACCAAAGCTACCTGAACTTTTGATAGTATAGTCTGATTACAGAACTGTCTCCTTTGGAGTAACAATATTATCATCTCATGGCAAAAGACAGGTGACCTTGGAAATGAGAATCGTTTTGATCCATTTTTTCGGCATATAAATGTGTGAATGTCGTGAACTAAACAAAGGCAGTAGAATACCGAAGGAACAAAGCACAAGATTACATAAACAAAGTCAAGAGACAAGACAAAAGCAAGAACACCAGAAGACGGAAGATCAAAGACACTACATGCCCACAAAACACACAAACACTACATATACAACACAAAAAACTAAAGCACTCACAGTGTGAACTCTAAAAAAATACAGAGTGACATCAGGTGCTCCGGAAGGGTAAGCATGTCCTGCTCTGTGTACAGCACCCATCAAACTGTCAGTGGGTCAATCCAGGATGAGTCAAAACCAGTAATGTCAAATCCAGGAAGACGTCAATCTAGTTGAAAATGTCAGTTTTTATTTGTGACACTGACATTGCATATCCATCGATGATGTCGTGGTGACGGCCATAGAATTTCTGAAGGAACGAAAGGAACAACGGCTGAATATATCCCTGACTCAGCAGTTTTTGTGACAGTGCTTTTGCTCTTTCCACAAAGTCACTGTATGAATTGCACGCTCTACAGTTACAAATTAATAGTGAAATATACACTCTATATGCTGGGGAGGTAGGTATATTGCTGCAGAGAAAGGGAAAGTTCAAAATTGGAAAGTCAAGATTATCACGTTTGTCATATAGTCTAAGTATCATCTTATTAAAATTCAGGGCTATCAGGATGTAATTGACAGGATACATGAGCATCAATAAAGGACGCAACATCGTCTACAGTTTCAGTAGTAAGTTTTTGAGCATTCTGTATTCAAATGACCATGTGGGCATGAGGTGACCCCTTTGCTGAAACTCTATCCTATACTTGAAATCTTTTTCCTTTTTCTATTGGTCGCGCCTCTCCGGGCAGTAAAGTTTTCATGAATATTTGTAGACTTTGTAGACGATGATCAAAATTGACGTCCTGTACTCACTTGATTTGCCCTTAGCTTTTCTCTGCCCAGGTAAGATTTTGAATTGTTCATCTGCTGAGCAGCAATTACTTAAAAACAGTCTTTCTTTTAGATAAGCAGATAGTAAGCCGAGTAAGAGTAACCAAGTACAAACTCCTGGTTGTCTGTTCATTCAAAGAAGATCATACATCTTTTTATCTGATGTCTTTAGCCTTTATTGCTTCTTTGTAGTCTGTTTTAAGTTTCCCCAATGGCAATGCTAATGGAATCATAAATTTCTTTGGATTCAGTTCTGTACTGAGCATAAAACAAATATTTTACACTTGAAGAAAATCGGTCATCACAGTTGAGTATTCGAGAGTTGAAATAGTTTTGTAGAGACAGCTTAGTTTTTCTTTCAGCATTTATACCATTATCTCCATCTGTGAAAAGTTAAGGAAATGACATTATTCACTCCCAGAATCAGAATGAATTCCAATAGTTTTTTGCCTTCTGATGGAGCAATCTGAGTAATATCTCATATCTTTAGGTTGTAAGCAAGAGTAAAATGGAAGACCACAAACATTTGCTTCAGCCTGCACTAATTGATGATTGAAAGTCAGAATTTTCATTTTGGTGGTCGTCTTAATTTTGTTCATCATCAGAGTCCTTATCTGAATCACTCATAGGTAATTGATTTTCATTCTCAGTCATGTCAGTATACCAGTTCATTCAAATTTGTTCATAAAGTGGCATCTTCTGCTATACAATCATCTTCCCAATTTGCATTTATTATAATATCCTGGTAATGAAGATTTTTAAAAAATAAATTTGAGATAATGATTTTCTGGTGTAAAACATGCCCTCTTACTCAAGGTTACGTTTAAGTTTTACTGTTATCACTGTTGAAGATGAATGAATTCCTGGAAGTATACCACATGAATAATCAGGGTTGCATGTTACATTTACTACTGCCCCGTGAAGGGATTTTTGCTTTCCTCTTGAATTTTTTATGACAGGTAATCTCTTACTTATTAAACTCACTTCTAGTCTTGTCAAGTTTTCAATTTTTCAGACCCTAAATTATTTCCAACTGATCGTAGTGGCATATTCACTAGCAGATATATTATGATCTTGTTCGGCCATTTTGATCTTATCATGATCTTGAAAAGCTTAACACAGTTTTGTTTAGACAGTGTAAGATTTTAAGATGGTTTTCAAGAAAATTGATTTCAAGGACGTTCAAGACGTGTTAAGATAGTTTCAAATCAAATAAGATCCACTTGTTAATTGCGTCCAGAAACGAGCAAGACGAGTTAAGTTTGTTATGATCAAACAAGATCTCGATTTGTCATTGTTTGATCTGGACAAACTTAACACATCTTGATCGCCCTTGAAGGCAGTTTTCTTGTTTGATCTTGATTAACTGAACAGGTTTTGATCGTCTTTGAAAGCAATTACCTTGAAATACGACTGAATATCTTACAAAGTCTTCACAAATTTGCGCTAAGAATGTCAAGATCGTGATAAGATCAAAATGGCCAAACAAGATCAAAACATATTAGCTGGTGATTGTTTTTTTCAAGTGCCAACGACATTTGTTGTAAATGTATTGTTTTCCAACATTAGACAATTTTAGATTTTAAGATGGTTTTCAAGAAAATTGATTTCAAGGACGTTCAAGACGTGTTAAGATAGTTTCAAATCAAATAAGACCCACTAGTTAATTGCGTCCAGAAACGAGCAAGACGAGTTAAGTTTGTTAAGATCAAACAAGATCTCGATTTGGCCTTGCTTGATCTGGACAAACTTAACACATCTTGATCGCCCTTGAAGGCAGTTTTCTTGTTTGATCTTGATAAACTGAACAGATCTTGATCGTCTTTGAAATCAATTATCTTGAAATACGACTGAATATCTTACACAGTCTTCACAAAATTGCGCTAAGAATGTCAAGATCGTGATAAGATCAAAATGACCAAACAAGATCAAAACATATTAGCTGGTGATTGTTTTTTTCAAGTGCCAACGACATTTGTTGTAAATGTATTGTTTTCCATCATTAGACAATTGAGACGAAATTGTCTGTATCTAAATTTACAAAGTCTGATTCATCAAGCAAAGTTGTGTTCTCTTTATAAAGTTGTCTATGGCAACGAAAACAACTATACTCTGGTCCGTGTTTTATAAATTCTTGGAATGTTTTCAAAGCCTGCTGTATACCAGAATTCTTTTCATTCCTTTTTTTTGTCTTGTTGACTTTGTGCATATTTCTTATGATGTGATATTTGTGATCTTTGTCTTTGTTTGCGATTTTTTTCTTTATGGCACATTTCACTTTGCTTTCCGATCATGGACTTTGTGTGTTAAATATCAGTCATATTCTGAGCAGGTGACGATTGTGATCTCTTCAGTTCTTTGAGTTTCTTGACTGTATCATTTTGTGCAATTTCAAATCAGGCGGCATTTGTGATCTGTCTATTTGGTTGCGTTATTTGTCTTTATGGCACATTTTTCTTGTCTTGCTATCCATTCAAGGTGCTCTAATTCTTTTCAGTCTTCCCTTTGTTAGATGAATATCAGACATTTTCTCACCAGGTGACATTTGTGATCTCTCCGCCAATTTCTTCCTTTTTTGTCTCGGTTACAGATTTCTCCATTTCTGTTCCAGATTTTCCCTCTCTTAAACTTTGCATTCTTTCTGTTGCTTTCAGATTTTCTACTCCTTTTTTCTTGTTGTCGAAATGCGCATATGCAGAAAATAAATTCACAGTATTTAGTTATTTCTTCATAAGACGCTTTGCCCTGTCCAAACTGTTAACGTTCTTTGTCATTCTTTAGTTTATCACATTATTACAATTTACGTTCCTTTACCATTTTGTTTCATCATGAATATTATTAGAAAGAGTTTTATAAAAATATCTTTTTCCTACATTGAAATGCGTGTTGTGATTATAAGAGTTTTTTTACAAGGCATTTCTGGGTGTGTCTCACTATCTTTTGAATTTTCTACAAGGCATTCCTGTATATCAGAACTCAGTTCACTTGACTCATTTAAAATGTGACTTTATGACCAATGTTCCACTTTTTTCTGTGATTTTTTGCACATTTTTCATTCTTGTGGCACTGATCAGAGTTTCCATGTGTTCCAATATTTTTCTTAGGGTCTTGCCTATTTTATAAAGTGGACTTTAGATTTTCTTTCATATTTTCCACTTCAACTTTATTTTTACTCGTTTATTTTCTTTCATCTTGAGATACTAAAATTACTTCCCAAATCAAGTTAGACGCCGATGCCTCTATTAGAATCCTCGGTAAGAGAATGAAAGTGTCTATGTCAATCATTGTCTCTTGTAGAATCTTCGGTATTATAACATATATATCTTTATAAATCATTGAAAAAAAAGGAAACGGGGGAATGTGTTAAAGAGACAACGACCCAACGACCCAAAGGGGAGTAATAACAACTCAAAGCCACCATAAGATCTTCAATGAACGGTGAGGAAACCACTGTCTCTTATAGAATTCTCGAGGTTATAATGAATATCGAATTTGAATCATTGTCTTTTAGGCGTAACTTAATCAACCTTTCGTCAAACAGGAAGTATGCATCTAAAAGAACTCAAAAAAGGACAATCCTAACAACTTATAATAGAAAGACTTCATACCAATTTTGAAATCGCCCCTCCTTTGTTAAAAAACATAATGTATTTCAGGAGACATCGGCAGTATCAAGTGAGAGGCCAGTATACTAAAATCTTCAGGTCATTGGATCCAAAAGCCAATTCAACGGAATCACACAGAATATCCTGAAATCAATCCCTCATGTAGAAGCTAAAAAAAATGCGACGAAAATTAATGTTTCACTCTTTTCGTCAAACATGAAGTACTTATCTTAAAATACTTAAAATAGGACGTTTCTTACAACTTGTCATTAAAACGGTGCATGCCAATTTTGAAATCAATCCCTCTTGTAGAAGCTTAAAAATCCGGCAAAAAATTCATATTTCACTACATTTTGTAACTTATGCCACAGTTTGTCAAACAGGAAGTATGTGTCTGAGCCTACAACAGTAGAATGCCGAATGAAAAGGATTGGTAATTACAAAAATCGAAGTCCAAAGACATGGGTAAAATACAGAAAACAATGACGTTGGACAGCTACTAAACATGGAAATAAAACACAACATGCAAAACCAAGACACTCACAGTGTGAACTCCCATAAACTGAGAATGACATCAGGTGCTCCGGAAGGGTAACCATGTCTTGCTATGTTAATCCAGTGCTCCGGAAGACTCAGCATGCCTTCCTCTGTTAATAGCACCAGTCACACGGTAAAATATGAGGCAAATATGTTTTTGAAAGATATGTTTGATGGTTGATTGGTTGTCATTTTCAAATTAACAATGAAGGGATATGGAGTAAAGACAAATGAGACAAAGTCTCTACAAATACATGGTTAAGCAATGGAACAACGCTTTTATTGTTGTTCTTCATCTTGAAGTCACCATGAGGCCTTCACCAATGAGCTTTACTCATACCTCATAGCAAGTTCAAGACGGCCCCTAGCACCGGTTTGACCGGAATTCATTGCTAATTGTTGAGCAACGCTACATCCATGCTTTTTAACCTAATGATCCATAGATGCGGGATCGTCAACAAACATAAACTTAACTGGCAAACCTTAGACATAACATATTGACACTCCATGGTATGTTACTTTTTTAATCCCTTAAACAAAACCATGGTAAATTTTTGCGTATTCAAACATTGACAAGGACAAATCGATACCACAAACATCACTTCCTTACAAATTGTAATATAGACGCTGCATGCAATATTTCGAATCAATCCCTTTTGTAGAAGCTGAGAAAATTATAACGAAAAATCATCGTTCTCCATCAACCTTTGTACTACACCTTTCGATTTCTTGATTGTATCTGCACTGATGAGACATAAGTTGTCGAAATGGCCATATGCAGAAAGTAAATTTTCAGTAACTTCGGTATTGTGTTAATTATTACCGCTGGTTCGATGCCACTGCTGGTTGATTGTTACTCCCCGAGAGTATTCACCAGCCCAGTAGTCAAGTACTACGGTGCTGGTCCGAAAACCGATTTTTAGAAACTTACAATATCCAAATTAGAAAATTTTATTTAAAACTAAGGAGGATCTCCGCTATCCAAAGCTGTGTCCTTGGCCGAATTTGGCTTTCTATTTATATCCGTTAGATTATTTGTTCTCCATTAGCCTTTGTACACCTTTCGATTTTTTGATTTTCAATGTTTCGATTTTATCTGCACTGATGAGACATAAGTTGTAGAAATGGCCATATGCAGAAAGTAAATTTTCAGTAACTTCGGTATTGTCTTTTTTTCTCACCAAGTCCACATTTTTCTCAAGCAGGAAGTACACACTTGAAAGGACTCAAAATATGACGCTCTTTTCACCTTGTAATATAGAGGATGCACACCAATTTTAAAATCGATCCCTCTTATAGAAGCTGAGAAAAATGTGACGAATATGAATGTTTCACTCATTTTGTCACTAAGTTCACATTTCGTCAAACAGGGAGTACGTATCCGAAAAGACTCAAAATAGGACGTTTCTTACATCTTGCCATACTGATAAATTTTTAATCCCTCAGATTTGTGATATCTATAACCTTTTTTGCAAAAAACAGCAATTTACCCTTATGTTTATTTTTTTGAAACAGTGGCCATGTTGTTTCGTCTACAGACTAATTGGACACAATTTTGAAACTCCCATGGTGGAGATTCAGGCCAAGTTTGGTTACAATAAGAACAGCCATTTCAGAGAAGGAGATTTTTTATATCATTGACAGATAGACAAAGGACGACGGACGCAAAGTGATGGCAAAAGCTCATATGGCCTTTCAGGCCAGGTGATCTAAAAAAACACAAAGGAAGTTGCAATGAATATGGCTAAAAACGGGACACGCAGTCGAAGACCCTGAAAAGTGATAACAAAAAGTTCCATTTCGAAAATGAAATTAAGAACAACAGTTGTAAGAAGAAAAGATAGCCCTTCTGGGTATAGAGCAATGTCAGTGCAAAATTAATCTGAAATTATAACTTTTTAATTACATATCAAATGCAAACACCCTAACATTAATGACCAGCGTCTTGTAGAAAGGTTAAGTATGAAAAAGAAAGGAAATTTGGAAAAGGTCAAGGAGACAACATCCCATCTCAAGATTTAACGACCCAAAATAAAGCATCTAAAGGTCACCTTACGGTCTTCAAAACAGCGGGGAACCTCACATCATACAGCATGCTCTAAGTGACCCAGAACAGTTTTTTTAGGTAAAAAATCGAACTTTTAAATTGCAATATCTTAAGTGCCACAATAACTATGTTCTTGAAATTAGGATTAGGATATGATATTGATATTGACTTTTCAAATGTATGTTCCGAATTTCATTAAAATATCTTGAATTAACAGCTGCACCAAGTCGCATGATCACCCGTCATCACTCAATCAAAACTTAAAGTGATTTAGATAATTGGTACTCAATTTAGAATGCACCTTTAAAATGGCCAATTAAGCTTGATATCTATTTCATAAATATCTCTACAAAGTTTGAAGTGAATTGACATAAGGGTTGTCAAGTTAGAATGTGAAATGTAAGAAATGCCTTAAAATTGAAGAATAAAGTCCCATAACTCTTGCAAGAAAACTTGAAATTTCATGAAAAAGTATACAGATTGTAAAGCCGTTATACCCACTACCTCTACAAAGTCTGAAGTGAATTGGCTTAATGCTTCTCAAGTTAAGCATGACATGTAAAAAATGCCTTAGAATTGACCAATAAAGTACCATAACTCTTGCAAGAAAAATGGAAATTTCACAAAAAAAGTATACAGATTGTCAGGCTATCATATCCAATACCTCTACAAAGTTTGAAGTGAATTAGCCATAGGGTTGTCAAGTTAAAGCACGACATATGAAACGGACAGACAGATGGAGAGACCATGGGACATCGTTATACCGTAATACATCCATCATTAGACTGGCATATCAAAATGAATGAATAAATCAAAGTTGAAGTTCCATAGATGTATAGTAAAATACTGATAAATTTATCGCCCAATAAGGTAAATTGCCCGAATGTCCGGATAAAAGAATTGCACTCAGGACAAGGTCAACTTCAAGATGCTTACAAATATGGTACCTCCTTTAAGCTCCCCTCAAATGCAAGTCAAATTGCCAAGTATAAACATCCTGGCACTCAACGGCTTCTAGAAGCAAGAAACAGACAGACAGACGCAAAGTGCTGGTAAAAGCTGAAATTAGCTAAGTGAGCTAAAAATGATAGAAAGACTGAAGATGGAATGATGGACATAGGTAAAACAGTACCCATGATCAAAAGACATATCCAATGATAGTTTTATATGTTCAGTCTAAATAATTCCTCATAAATTGAAATATGGTGTGAGGTTCCTCACTGTGTTGAAGAAGGTACGGTGACCCCTAGATGCTTTGTTTTGGGTCAGTTTAAACTGGATATGGAATGTGTCTCCTTGACATTTACCCATTTTCCTTTCTTTTTCATATTGAATGGGAAACTATCTCGCAATGATCATGATTAAAATATCTAAACATTAAGGAATAGTGTACATTACTGCTGCTACCAACACTAGACAGTAATTCTTTCATCGACTGTATACAAGACAAATACTATGGTTTATGAAACCTAATTTAAAATGCAACTTTCCACAAAAAAGATAAATCAACAAACCAAATACCAAGCAAATTTGTTCAGGCATTGCATTACATCTCGCAATAACCTGATTGACTTGACAGACTGGCAGACTTGCACACAGACAGTGTAAAGACAAACTTATTATTCACATATTTTAACATTAATGTGTGTCTAATGGACACAGTACCCTGCCTCCCAACTGTTTTGAACAATGCTCCCGGTATATTTCGTATCAATAAGGCATGAAGTTGCTGCAAGTGATAATTTCTAAATATCATACCCTTATGTTAATTTATATATAAGTTAAATGATTGTAGCATATATCCTTTACAGAAAAGAAACTTAAACCTCATACTATCCCACTTTTCCCTCATAAGTGAAGCATTAAGTTAGTGGCATGGGTTAATTTTTTATATGATTTTTATTAAATTATACCATAATATAACTGTAATATAAGCAATGAAGGATATGGAGTGATGCAAATGAGACAAAGTCTCTACAAATACATGGGAAAACCAAGCAATGGAACAACGCTTTTATTGCTGTTCTTCATCTTGAAGTCACCATGTGGCCTTCAACAATGATCTTTGCTCATACCTTATTGTAAGTTCAAGACGGCCCCTAGTACCGGTTTGAGCGGAATTCATTGCTGGATGTTGAGCAAGGCTACATCCATGTTTTATGACACACGGATGCAGAATTGTCAACAAACATTAAATTAATTGGCAAAGTGTTCTTACAACTACTGTCATCTGTTGCCCGACAAAAAGACCAATAGAAAACAAACACAACATTTAAACAACCACAGGACATTCATGGAGTCAATAGTAAGAAAACTTGGCAGAATAAAATCATGAGATGTGGGCACAATAATCAGGTGGTCAGAATAAAAATTTGAAATCACAAAGAACTAAAATGCCAAAATTTGAAATTATGATAGTGCAAACATATTAGATATTCTCTCAAGAACAAGTACACTATAACTGAAATGTTCATAGAGCAAACATCTCTAATGTATAATTATATATAGTTTAATGGTAACAGCATACATCCTTGACAGAAAAAAACTCAAACCTGAGGGTAAAACTCTTACTATCCCTTTTTTTCTGTGATCACTGAAGCATAAGTTGGTTGCATGGGTATTTTCTTTATTTGATTTTTGTTTAATCATACTCTAGTGTATATATATAAAGTTTAATGACAATAACATACATCCTTCACTGAATAGAAACTTAAACCTGTGGGTAACCTTACTGGGGACAAACAGATGGACCTGAACACTATATGCCTCCAGGGGCATAAAAAGAAATATGATGATATCAACACTAAAGCAATTACAATGTTTTACATTGACTATTTAATTTCAGTAATATCTTTAGAAAAGGGAGATAATAAAATTTAGTGAATGATCCATTGTCTGATGATGAATTTATCACCTCCCTTTCCCCAAAAAAAAAATCTAATTCTATCTAAAAAACATGATATAACAAATAGATGAACAGCTAATCATATTTAAACCATGTGCTCAGCAAAACTATAAATGAGATACATGTACTACAACTGCCAATATTATAATACATGCACTTATTTCTAGGAAAATAATTACTTACACAATCACTAATTTAATTGCTTTCTTACTGAAATATATTTATCTCAATCTTCTAATGCATTGTGTAAGATCCTCTTTTTGAACCTTTTCTATGCTCAAGTTCAAAGATTCTCTTACTTAAGGCCATTCAATTAAATTGTTTGTTTCTCAAAATCTCCAGCCTTTTTATTTCAAATTAGATGCAGGTAGGTCACATTTTTTTTTAATTCATGGTTTCTAATCTGGATGTCACTTTTATGATATTTTTTATACATTTAAGCTCAATTGATTAGATATATTAACAAACACTTATGTTTTTTGTAAGATTTTGAGCTTGTAATAACTTTTATGAAAAAAATACACTGTTGAAAATGCAAGGAAAAAGATATCGACACAGCTACTTTTTGCAGATGAGGGCCAGGCCTGAGAAACAACCAATTTATTTAGAATGGCCTTAACAACCAAAATTATTTTCTGTTAGAGTTCTCATTAAAATATTTATAATTATTTCGCCTACTATCAAAGATGTCTACATATCAATGATATTCCTGTCAGAACATGAAGATGAAATTGATTGAATGAGTATTTTTATCATTTTCATGAAAAAGGAAAGATTTTATATGATTTTCTTGATTAAATGACCAAAAAAGAAAACATTCCGAATCATTTTAATATGACTTGCATCTTTGAAATCAGCACACACACAATTAAATGTGTCATTAACTAGTAATCCTGGGAACTTCAGTCACTGACCGGTAAAATTGCACATCGCTAGCTCTATCGGTTAGTTAATTTTGCCTTTTAAACCTAGAATCTTATATTAAATATTAAAAGCTGGTAAAATTGAGTTCTGGCTAATAAAACATGGGACCTTGCTTGCTTATCTGAGCCAGTGAACAAGTTTTAGGCAATTATTTGTTGGTTAAAGAACTAAATGACAATGGTCAGAGTTTCCTCTCTGTTTGTCCTTATGTGTACTGAGATTTCTAGTTTTAAGGATGAATGATATACTTGAGGTAGTGGATATGCAATAAATCAAAAATACCAAGTACATAAAATTTTCATTACATTCTTATTTGTTGCTTTTATACTTCTTGCATGGATGTGGTTTTATCCTGCCATATTTTCTATGACCAGTGAAAAAAAATTATATTTTTCAACCAGTTTATATTTTTACTTTAACAACTTTCAACATTGATGCACAGCCTTGAAATGTCAATGAACTTTGGTACAAAGG
This sequence comes from Modiolus philippinarum, assembly GCA_002080025.1. Taxonomy (NCBI): domain Eukaryota; kingdom Metazoa; phylum Mollusca; class Bivalvia; order Mytilida; family Modiolidae; genus Modiolus; species Modiolus philippinarum. The sequence continues at coordinate 135,290 of MJUU01065850.1, forward strand.
ACTTGCACATTATTTATTTTATTGAAAAAAAACGTAAAAAACATTTTCAGAAATTATTGAACATTAATAATTTTAACTTCTTGTATATTGAACATTTACCTTTTTGTAACCATTGACAATAATTATGTATTATGACGTCACATATTCTGAACCTCCTAACCTCCTGATAGTACTTCAGGGCTGTAAATTGCATGTAAATTATCCTGATGACGGCGTAAAAACGCCGAAACTAGTCGATCAATAAATACTAGTTACTCTGCATACCTGGAAAGTGTTGTTGTCTATATTTAGTGTTATTTTTACTTTAGAAAAACAGTTTCCTAACATCATATTGAAATTTGTCAATTTTTGCATTCTTTAACAAGATGTGATTTGAGAAACACTTATGCCTAAAAGTAGCAGTTAAGAAGAAACCTGAAGCATGAACACTTATTTATGTGATTCTGAGAAATTGTATTTACAAATTCTGGTATCAACTGAAAAGTCAAATCACATTACATAAATCTATAAAATACAAAACTCCTATCATTTACCATGCAAAGATACATCAAATGAAAAAGTTTAAACCAAAGAAAATGAATGATATGAAAAAAAATCAGTACATCTAAATATAACACACTGAATCAGAATATATCTTATGACTTCTTGTCTAATGTTAGATTTATCTCCCATTGACAAAATTTTAATTTACAGCAAATAAAGTCGCATGCTGAAGTCAAGGTCAAGAGGTCAAATATTTTGGTACCAATTTAAAGGTTTTGCCACAAAGAATAAATATGTAAAGCATTAAAGACCATCACTTACTATTTAAGATATATCCTTTTTTAACTTTCAGAAATTATTGTCATAAGTCAAGGTCAAGAGATCAAATATTCTGGTACCAACTGAAAGGTCCTTCCAGAAGGAATTCACACGGGGAAATATGAAAGCTATATCACCTACCATTCAAAAGTTATGCACAGTGTTAAAGTTTATTATTAAGTCTCCCAAACGAAGTTTGTGGAGACTTATTGTTTTTACTCTGTTTCTTATTATTATTATTTTTTTTCTTTCAAATAGTCAGTCTCATGTCAAGGTCAAGGTCATGAGGTCCAATTTTATAGTACAATTTGAAAGGTCTTGCCACAAGGAATACATGTTCAATGTACAATGTCTCAAATGGTCTTGAAAACTGCTAATTCATGAAAGTACAAAAGGCAATTTCTCCTACATAAAGTTATGAATCTATACAAAACTCATACACAATCTGAAACTCATTAAGTATAACTCAATAACCAAATATAAAGTCATTATCTTAAACATTCTATTTAGATTGTGCGGAAAATTTTTATTCATGACATTTAAAAGTCCACAGGGCTGGAACACAAGGTAAATTCAAATACCACATATAAAGTCAATATCTCAAGCAGTCTCCATTAGAAAATAAGGTATATTTGTTATTTCAAGAATTTTTTTCATGACATTTCTTTGTTTAAAAATGCTTGTATTTTTTAGCATAATTTCATGAATGTTATTTTTCTATGGTCAAAATCAATGAATGTTGCACATAAATTTTTGTAGCAACAACAAAATGCACATATAATTTTTATGCATCTTCAAAATTTCATATATCATTTTAAATGTTCTGCATCGAAACTTATCCATCTCAAACAAATTCATGATATCATCAAAAACAAAATTTGTGTCAATTTTTTGTAGTTTCAATATAATCAATGAAAAACTAAGTGGTACATGATGTTTTTCATAAGGCACCATAAAAAGTCATCTACTCTTTGTAGAATCCATCTTGACTTGTTTTACCAATGATTTATAATGTTAATTTTGACCAATGCTGGTCCCTGTATGGTAATATACAGTAGAAAGATGAGAGGTCTCATCTGATTTGAAAATCCTGGTTAAAGATCATCATGTTTTGTCTATTTCCCACTGTATTTGCATCCAAATTTCCCAATGGCTATCCTAACCTCCCTATTTTAAAATTTGTGTTATGCAGAAAATTGACTTTTAAAATAGTATATTAAAGTTTTGGACATTTATACCAAAATTTGCATGGCAAATGTTAATTTTTGCTTAAAAAAAAGCATTAACATAATATGCCGTTTTAATTTTAATATTAGCTTCATCACCTTTTTTAAAGTAAAAATATATATATCTTAGTCAGGTACACATTAGAGATCCCTGGAATTATCTAAACTAAATGCTATGCATTAAGCGAAAAGATAAATAAAAATTTTAAATAGTCTCTTTAAAAGAGTAGTAAATTAGATGCACTGCATCACAACACAGTATAAATATAGACATATCCTTCATCCAATAATCTTAATATCATCATCATCTTCATCAAGGGTAAGATCAATTGTTTCATCACTTATCAGATTTAAATGAACTTCCTCTTCTTTAACAGTAGGTGTAGCACCTGTGTACTCATGATCAACACTTCCTGTCACATGATTTTCATTATCGTCTGCCTGAGACACTGTTGCTGTATTGCAGTTATTGTTATTAGCATTCTTTGAACGTTTTTTCAAAATATTTGGTCTCGTGAATGTACGTTTTATTGATGGAAACTGAATTGGAATGATTGTTAAATCCATTTCTCGTAGTGTTTGAGCAGTCACATATTTCACGGAGAGACGACTGGATACTGAATGGACATTCCAAAAATCCACATGTCTATAACTGTTCTTCATTCCAACAACTCTACCTGCCTTTGTTGTGGACATGAGGTAATTCCCTGAGAAAAAATAATATAATGAAAGATTATAAGTTTATAATATGTAAAACATGACACATCAACATATAATAATATATTTGAATTTATATTCTAGATTTGGCTAAAAAGGGAAAAAATGAAAAATGTCCTAAATCTTGACACATAGACAATACATGAACATTGTCTGAAAATATAAAACAACCAGAGGCTCCCAGGAGAATGTATCGCTCACCTGGCTTTCAGTTGCCTTAATCAAGGAAACATTGTAAGTTATACAGTTGATCTTCAGTTTCTCAAACTTTTGTAGCTCGAACATCTCCAATATCTTGAATTTTTTTTAAAGTCTGATCATCTTTCACTATATTTCTTTGTTGGGCTTTTTTTTTTACAAAAAAGGTTCTTGCTAAGGACCACTTTTGACACCAGTTTTGAAGTCGAGACGTCATTTTGTAAATGGCAGTCAACAAACAATTTTCAGCATTGGTTTTTGAAGT
>MJUU01065850.1:138716-150256 GCA_002080025.1 Modiolus philippinarum
ATCTATTTGGAAACCAAATTTCATTGAAATCGGACAATGTTGAATTTTCCCACCTTTTTTGGCGGCCATTTTGAAAATGGCGGTCAAGGAACAAATTTCTACATCAGTTTTGAAGTCGCCACAGCATGGCAAACATTTCATCAATTTACACTTAACCTTCATCTTCTATAGTTTTGGAAATAATAGCTGAAAAATACAAAAATTAAAAAAATTAAATCCTACAAGAGTTTATGGATTTTCTTCAAAATTTCAGGGCAAGTAGATCTTGATATGCTGAACATTTTTGCAATGTACACTTGAGCTCTATCTGGTACACTTTTTGAAATAAAAAATAAAAAATGCAAAAATTTAGAAAATTTAACGGAAAAAGGCTATAACTCCGGGATGGGTTTTCAGATTTTCTTCAAAATTGCACAGTGAGTAGATCTTGTCATGCTGATGTCAGATTTTTGATATCTGTAACGGTTTTCGAGTTATTCGCCAAAAACTGCAACTAACCCCTATGTTCTATTTTTAGCAATGGCGGCCATGTTTTTTGACCGGCCAACTAATCGAACATAACTTTGAGAAGCCATACCCTGGTGATGATTCAGGCCAAGTTTGGTTACATTTGGCCCAGCGGTTTCAGAGGAGAAGATTTTTGAAATTGTTGATGGACGGACGATGGACACTCGACGGACGACAGACGGCGGACGCAAAGTGATGACAATAGCTCACCTGGCCCTTCGGGCCAGGTGAGCTAAAAATGTACGAGTCTTAAAAACAGATCAAAAATTTTACAAAAAGAGACAATGTTCATGAATTGTTTTTATACTGCAATTGTAAACACCTTCATTTTTATTTCTATTTTTTGCTAAAATCTATTTTATCTTTAATTCTTTTTATGCGGGAAATTGCAGTGCAATCTTTCATGATTATTTTATATGATCGAAGATGACAATTTTTTTCATATCTCTAAAGTTATTCTTTTAACACACTTTACAACATTTTCACCAAAGTCTACTGCTTCATTCCTATAAAATAAAAGAAAATGTGTCCATGGGACACGGATGCCAGGCCATACATATATCTTGGCAAACAGGAAGTAGACGAGTGACAGACTTGAAAAGTGCAGGCACGGTACAACTCATCATACCAAAGCTTCAGACCAAATATCAAATCATACACAAGCTGAGAAATCCTTGACGAAAATTTCAGACGTACATACAGACGGACATACGGACGGATGGACATACAGATGGATGGACAAGGATAAAACTTAATGCCCCATCGCCTAAGGGCGGGGACATAACAATCTCTGTATTGTAATTGATTTATCAAATCTGTAATCAGTAATGCTGCTATTTTATTTTTCCTTCTGAATATGATTCATCCTTTTACAACAAAATATCCAATTTTTTTATTCCATTGCCTATCCCTTTTCCTCTTCAACTAACAACTGATAAATACTTATCAATTTGGCATTAAAAATCAATTGATCAATTCAAAACAGAGTGAATATTATTGTTTGTTGGTCACGTTTTATATTTAAATCTTTGTACAACATTATACAGTTATTGACTGGGTCCGAAAACAACAGCTGTTTTGTTTGAGCCTAGGACTGAACTGTTACACGAAGCCGAAGGCTGAGTGCAACAGTTTAGTCAGAGGGTCAAACAAAACAGCTATTGTTTGAGGACACAGTCTATAACTGTTTTGTTATACCTTTTCATGTTCAACGTGTTTTAGTCTTTAAAATATGTTTTATTGGTTTATCCATCTGTTACATTTATGTAATAAATGCAAACTTTCAATTTTGTTCAATACGCTCCATTTCATCTGAATACAATTCACATTACCAATATGGTTGTGCAGATGACAGGAGATCATGTGATATGGGCGTGATAGTTTTGAACCAATCAAAATAAGGCAGGTGGTCAACAGATCGGTATCGGTCAACAGACTGAAAACTGTTGACTGGTCAACAGATCGTTTTTTAGTTTGAGAAATAAAACAGACAAATTGTCGATTTTTTTTCCTAATGCATTTATATAAGGGAAATATTATAAGGTATAACAAACTATAATAAATAACAAAATAACTGTAAATTAAGTTTCTGCATGTGGCCATTCTAACAACTTATGTCTCTTCAGTGCAGATTAAATAAAAATAATAAAACATTGCATTGGTACAGTTTTTGGATGTTGTGACCAACGGCAAATAGCATACCTTTGGACACAAATGCAATATCTAAATGCTAAAGTTTTAGTATAAACTTATTTTACTTATATAAATATTCATACATATATACAATTCATACAGAGCATAAACAGAAAAGGATTCAGAAACAAGCTAACATGCTTATGTAAATCTGTTTCCTCATGGTAAAGTTTTGTTTTTTGTTTGTCCTCTGTCAATTTTTGGCTTTCCATGTAGATCCTACTTGTTATTTGTTCTCTATCAGCTTTTACCAATATTTCAGTTTACATGGTCTTCCAAAAGTTTTGATTTGATCTGCACTGGAGAGTTATAAGTTGTCAGAGACATACACTAAGTTGTCAGAGACATACACTAAGTTATTTTGTTAGTTAACTTTTTTACTGAATCTGTGTCTTCCACAAATTTTTTGTTACAAATATAAAGTCCATAAAACAATTCCCAATTCTTCTACCATTTAAATTGTTTTGATAAAAAGAATAATCTTTACAATGTATATTCCTGCAATTGTTTTGTACTGGACAGCATGTACTTGTGTAAATCTTTTCAAGTTATCAAATAATGGGTCATACAAAGTGCAGCATGATATTAGACTACAGCAAATCTAACAGGGGTTTTAGTGTTAACAAAAGTGACCATGGGCATAGTGAAGTGAAACTATTTTTATCCATATCCTATGCAAAATCAAAATCACTTCAAGAAGAATCTTAAGGCACAAAAGCCTGATAAAATCGGATGATAAATAAAGGTACTTTATAAAAAAATGCCCCCTTAAGCCCAATATTGCCTGGAAATGGTAAGAGCTTTCCCAAATCTAAAAGCTTCCCTCATGAAGAATCCAAATAAAACAAACAGTGTTAAATCTGATAACCTAAAACTTAAGGTACTTTGTAAAAACAAGCTTTTTGCACCGTTTGGTTCCTTTAATACAATGTTTTGCCATAAATTGATAATTTAATGGCAAAGAAATTTTTTATTGTGCATTTCATATAAAATCACATTAATCAAAATAATTAACCTACTAGAAGTTCAATTATCACAGGTAAGCTGAAAATTTTTTACACTCTGACATTCAACAGTCAAATGACCAAAATAAAATTTACTTTCATCATTTTTTTTTAATCATAAGCTTCCTTTAATTACCATCAGTGACTTTGTTACAGTCTTTTTTGTTAGCCTGTTCATATTGTAGAGTTTTAGTCCTCAATCTTTGTTGTGTGGTCTTTAATGTAGCATTACAACATTCCACTTCTATAACACCAACTTTTGAAGACAAATTATCATTTATTCTGTCATACTGAAAAATAAATTTTATTTATGTATAAATGTAAACCAAGCATATACCTGCAAACTATTCCTACATGAGAGCATCTTCATCAAATTTGATATTTTCTGAGAGCAATTCTTTCTTTTTTGCTTCTCAAAACAGTCATTTATTTATTACATAATGATTGTAATGTAATAAAGCTGCTAAAACAGTAGAAAAGTTTAATTGAAGCCCCCTTTAAAGATTTTATAGTATACTATGAGTTGTCTGAAATATCCAGACCCCAATGAGCATTTTTGAAATTTAACAGATGTGCAATTGTTTGTAATTAAGCTTATTTTGTGTCTCATTAACTGCTATCTGTCTAAGTTTTCTGTGTTAATCTGCTGCGACATTGAATTAAGAACACTTCTGACAATGTTGCATACAAAGTTCTATAATAATAGCATACATCACAGGCCTCGACAATACCGTTTGTCCGATTGCCCGGGACAAGTGGATACGTCTGTCGGACAAGTGAAATTTGGAAGTCACTTGTCCGTCAGGACAAGTTAGAATTTTTGTCAAACTAGGAATTCAAATCCCCCACAACGATGCTTAATGAGAAAATTCATTTGTATTCCTCTAAAAACAAAAAAATTTTATCATGAACCATTGAACAAAGAACGAAAATATTGACCGATTTCAACGTAAACATTTACGTTTTCACTCATGTCCGCCATTTTGATAATACCGACCGTAAGACAAAACGAAATAAAAATACGAATTCTTAAGCGAAACGCCGCCGTGCGGGGTCCCGGCTTATGAATAGGCCCGCAGCATCCTCTGAGCTTGGAGTATGAGTCTTCCTAACAGAGGATCCCGAGGGAACCCCGGGATATAGAAATAGGACCTAGTATCTCCGGCTTGCGGGGTGTGACCCCTCCTAAACGGGGGCTGACCCCGAGGGTCCCGGGATATAGAAATAGGACCCATAACGTGGTTGTGCGGGATTAATAAATACACAACCCATCTTTCGGATGGGATGTAAACTCAGGTCCTTGTGTTGGAAGAAATGCCACACTTCCTGCACGTTAAAGAACCCTTGTAGTAAGCTCCTTTGGGGTGGTCCATAGGTGATCGGCTACAAGGCTAAATTTTCCACCTTTTTCGATTTCACCCTAATTTTCCAGTGGCAGTCAGAATTTCCCGTCCCATGGCCCTTTTCATACCCCAAAGTGATTATTTATTAACAAACTTGTTCTCATCTTGATATAGCTGAAATATTGCTGAGTAGACGTTAAACAATATTCAATCAATCAATCTTAAGCGAAACGAAATTTGAACAAAGAAACGCACTCACACCGGTACTTATTATTGACATAAATGGAACTAGGCACAATTTCAAGAATTTTTTTTTTCAATTTATTTAAATTCAATGCAAGAGAAAATAGTATCAGTCCATAATCATGAAAGTAACATGTTTCCCATTGTACATGTATCTGCAAAGTTCATATCATGATCTTAAGAATGAAATCTTGTAATAGGAAGACTGAATGAAGAAACATCTATAGCTAGACAGGTCCCCATTAAAAATGTATGAATCACCACTCTAGCATTTTTTTGTTACTATTGTATTTTTCAAAGAATAATTGTTAATTTAACCCCAATCAAGTCTGACAAGTCTTTTCATATACCAACTATTTTTCAGTAATGTCTAGTATCTATTAATGTGAATTACCAGATTTTCAAAAAATATATACTTACTTGCATAATGATTTACTTCAGAATACCTAGGTACAGCTAGAAAAGTTTTCTACTAGTTTTGTCTTCAGTTTAATGTACTCTTTTTTTAAACTACATTAGCCTAGGTACGTAAGCCTATGTCAGCATGTATCATTTCTATCAAATAATATAACCAATACACTTTTTTCTTTGATTTTTATTTTTCTTCTTGATACCCTTTTTGGATATTCAGTCAAATATTTCGGACAAGTGATAATTTCATTCGGACAAGTAAATCTTCAGAGGTACTTGTCCGAAGGGACAAGTTTGAAAAAAAGTTATTGTAGAGGCCTGCATCCTTCACAGAAAAAAAACTTCAACCTAAGGCTAAACTCCATTGTGATGTCACTTCCTGGAGTGAAATTATGGAAAATTATCACTTTTATTTCTGACACTGAGAAATTTTAATCTTTCACCACAATCAATATAAAATTTTAACATCAGTAGCTGCTGAAAATTTTTTTTTTTTATATTTCGCCGATTTATTTTGTAATGACTGAACACATTTTTTGATACTTTGTTATAAATGTTAGTAGATGGATGGGGGTAGGGGCATCCAAATGCAAGCAGTACATCTTTCTCCAGAAATTCTGTACAACTGACACTGAAACAAGAAAATGTGTCTAACAGACACAATGCCCCGCTACACAACTATTTTGAACAATGCTATATTTCGTGATCAGTAAGGCATGATGTTGCTTGCATGGATATATTTTTATTTTGATTTTTGTTTAATTATACCGTAATGGGTATTGAATTCAAAGGGTGTTTAATGATAATAGCATACATCCTTCACAGAAAAGAAATAAATCTCAAACTATCCCCCTTTTTTCTGTTATCAGAGAAGCATGAAGTTGGTGGCACGGGTAAATATTTGTTATGTTTTTTTGTTTATTTATATCCTAATGTGTATTTATATAAAGTTTCATAATAAAAACATACATCCGTCACTGAAAAGAAATTTAAACCTGAGGTTAAATCTGGTACCATCCCCCTTTTTCAAAGATCAGTGAAGCATGAAGTTGGCAGTAAGGGTAAATTTTTACTATGATTTTTGTTTAATTATACCCTAATGTGTATTCATACAAAGTTCCATAATAATAGCATACATCCTTCACAGAAAAAAAACTTCAACCTAAGGCTAAACCTCATACTACCCCCTTTTTTCCAAGATCAGTGAAGCATGAAGTTGATGACATGGATATATTTTTATTATGATTTTTGTTTAATTATACCCTAATTATATATAATGTGTATTTATACAAAGTTTCATGATAATAGCATACATCCTTCACAGAAAAACAACTTCAACCTAAGGGTAAACCTCATAATACCCCACTTTTTTCCATGATCAGCGAAGCATGAAGTTGGTAGCATGGATAAATTTTTATTATGGTTTTTATTTAATTATACCCTAATGTGTATTTATACAAAGTTTCATGATAATAGCATACATCCTTCACAGAAAAAAAAAACTTAAACCTGAGGGTAAACCTAGCTTGGGACGGACGGACAGACAGACGAACGGACGGACAGACCCGAACACTATATGCCCCCTACTATCGTAGGCGGGGCATAAAAACATGTTAAAGGTCGCAAATCAGTAAATATTTAATGGGCTAAAATGAACATATCATAGCTATATACAAAAGTCCATGTCTAAAATGATGAATAAAGAGTAGACAGGGAAAGAAGCTTAGTTCCTTTTAGATTTTGCTGATAAGTGACCTATTACTGCTAGAGTCATAAATGAAATACAAACAAAAATAAAATAATAAGTATTTACCTCATTTCTTGCAAATCTGGGAAGAGAAAATAAGAATTCTCTGACAAGCGTCCCATCTCGAAATCCTTTTAATGTCCTATTGATATAAAATAGAGTTAAAATAATTAAACATGTATTTTAATCAAAATACAGTCGATCTTCAATGGCTGGAACACCAAAGAAAATGATGAAAACAGTTTGCACTAGAGGGGAATTCTAGACTTTGAGGTTAAACAGTGTTAAATTTGAACTAAGGGTTAAGAAAAAGGGTTTGAGATATCCAGCATGTACAAGTTATTGCAGTTTGAGACATCCAGCATGTACAAGTTATTGCAGTTTGAGACACCCAGCATGTACAAGTTATTGCAGTTTGAGACATCCAGCATGTACAAGTTATTGCAGTTTGAGACATCCAGCATGTACAAGTTATTGCAGTTTGAGACATCCAGCATGTACAAGTTATTGTAGTTTGAGCCACCACAGTTCAACTGTATGTAAAAGTTAATTATATCTGATTCAGACAATTCCTTTTTGTATTGACTTAATGTTTGTTCTTCCCAATCTTTACCTCTTGTGTACCAGTTGTTTTTGGGTAATAAAAGAAATAAAGGGCCAACAGGAAACACCTTCAATGGCTGAAAATTATAATTACATGTCACGATCTGCAAAGGAACTAAACAGGAAAAATACAAATTAGACAAAAGACAAACGTAAACAACGATAGGAAGTCGGGACAGCCGGACTTGGTACCTGCACTAGCAAAAGCCAGCGGTAGGGTTAAACCGGTTTATGGGTACCCAAACCTCCCCCTTATCTGTCCCGTTTCCCTATAGTTCAGTAAACATACGAATAAAACCCAATACAGGTAGACTACTAACTCCATGACCACAATCTTAAAAGGAGAGAATTTGACAATACGTAATTTTGAAAGATGGGTCAAGCCTTTGTTTCAATATATTTGTACTAGTAAATATACATTTTTCAAGATGCATTAAATTTTGGATGGACTTATAAAAGGAAAGAGTATACTTGCTGTAAATATGGATAGATCAATGAGTTCTAAAGTTTCTAAGATACAAAAGATTTAAGATTCATCTGGAAAACTAAGTCCTTATATTTCATAAGTTTGACTTCTGTAAACATTGGTGTTACCAGTGAAGATCAACCATGGAAGAGTAATGCAATAGATCTCTTTCACTAAAGTAAATGGCCAACTAGAAGAATTGATTTTGTGAAAACATAACTAAACATCAGAAAATCTTTCACTTGTGTTAAAAATTCTAAGTCTTTTTTATAGTTCTGATACACTTAACTTGAGAAAAGACAATTTTTTTCACACTCATAAAAGATGTTCCAATCCTAAATGAAATCTAATTGCAAAAGCTTATTGGAAATTCTATTAGCCCAGGCCAAATTTTTTGAACAATGTTGTAAATCTGCACACCAGTTATTGTCTGCAATAGTGAACAGCATGACTGTGATGCATCTTTTGGTTTCTGTTCTTGCAGATAATTGCTTGACCTACACTGAGGACACATAAGTTGTCAAAATGGGCGACTGCAAACCTTATTTTACAGCGACTTTGGTATTAAATAAAATCTTCATATGTCATAAGAGAAAACGTTGCTAAGGAAACCACTTTTATTCAAACTTAGTAACACTGAACTAACATTATTGATTTTAATGACACTCTCTTTGTATCCAGCATAGTCGTAGTATACATTATGTTGCACTTAAGTCATGGTAGGGAACATCTCAAAATATTGCCAGCCTTGAATTCCAAAAAAAGTTTCAAAAATGACTACACATTTTTTTTTATTAAATTGACCTGCTAAAAATTAGCTTGTCTCAAGCATGCTTGCTTAAGTCTGTATCCAATTATACCTTTTTGTTCCAGGTTTCACACTTTTACTGGAAACCTTCTGACCATCCACATAAAATCTATAATAACATGCCTGGCTGTTGACCTTTGCTTCTACACTGATGGAAAATGGTGTCACAGGCCAACTCTAAAATGAAGTTGTGTTAAAAATATGATTATAATTCTCAGAAATCAGCAATGAAGATAATAATATTTTGTGCAAATTTGAACCCAAATAAATCTTTCAATTATGCCTCAAGTTGTCATTTCTACAACTGATACATACAGCAAAATTTATTGTATGGTTTGGAAAATGAAAATTGTGTTTGTAAGGTAACTAGTATGTTATACTAATAAATGAATGTTTAATGTCTGGCAGGAAAACTCCTCCCAATTCTTTCCAAATTAACTCGACAGATTTGTGTACACAGCAGAATCGATCAATAAATATATCATTTTGAAGTCCAGTAATCCAACATGGACAACTTGATGAAGTATTATGCCATGATCAACTTCAGTTCTTTAATTGTAGAGTACTGCACATTTAAATTCACCAAAGTTTTTGTGCATTTACTGATGCCAACATTGTAGTCAATTATGAGTTAATTTTCTTTTAGAGGCCATGTCTCCTGCCATACACAGTCACAAAAATTAATAGTTTGATAATGAAGTGTGTATTCAGATGATGCAGTACATGTTCCTAGAATTGATAAAAACACAAGAACTATCTTGCATAAAAAGGATGAAGGAGCTGGGCAGACATACCATGTTAAATCAATAACAAATTCACCAAAATATGACAAAAGGTCAACATTGTACATTGTTCAGAAAAATGCACCAAAATAAATTTCCTTACCAGAATGACATCCTAATTATATGTACACACATGATATGAGAAATATATACATGAACTTCCTAGCATAAAAACTGCAGGACAAACTAAATAACTCTCTTTATATAACAAAATAACAAAATAGACTGTGTTCAACAGTCTCTATTTTTCAGAAATGCACGAAATATCAAAATCCTTATCACATGTACATCTCCAATATACATGTAAGTACAATTAATATAAAAATTATAAATTTCTAGCATTAAAATTGTAAGAGTTGCCAGGACAAAACAGTACACCTACAGACAGATAGACAGACGAACCAGTCAAAAACTATATAACTTCAGAGATTTCTTTGACTGAGGTATATATATAACTTCTAAAATATGCAACTGTAATATTCATTGAGCAAAAATTGAAATGACGGAGTCATTTATTTCCAGATTTTTATAAATACAGGTTTCAACTCAAGACTTGGCATGTTTTGGCCTTTGAATTTGGTTCCATAATATTTTATTTTACTTTTTTATTATTGATTCTCCTTTTTTAAACATGTTAAACATGTTAAACACTTATTAACATGACAAATACTATGTACATGTATATTTGGATTTTACAACACTCACCATATTAGTTCAAAAAAAAAGGTACATGAGTATATAATAAAAACCAAAGGATAATAGTTAACCAGATTATGTCTGTGCATAATTATGTAAAAATGTTTAGTATTATTCAAATGTTTAGTATTATTCATCAATATATAATATATTATATTCTGCTCTGTTCTCAACTAAGAAGATGGACTGCTAATTATATAAGCTTTAAGCTTGTTTTCAAATCCTATTTTGTGTACAGCACTATATATTTGTTTATTACATACTTAGTAGAAATAAAAGCGTTTTTGCATGATCAATATGACCGGAAGTAAACTGTCCATATTTTCACACCCCGGGAAAATAATAGGTTATTTTATGCTCCTCGTGCATCTCAGACAAAATAAACGACTTCCGGTCCATATTGGCCTGGGCAAATAAACGACTTCCGGTCCATATCGGCCTGGCACTTCTAAACGTTGGAAGTATGTAATAAAAAGTTTAATACATGTGCATTTCCATATTGACCTGATTATCATCCCTCGACCCACATTGTCCCTCGACTTCGTCTCTGGCCAATATGGGTGTCTCGGGATGATAACCAGGCCAATATGAAAATGCCCATGTATTAATCTGCATTTATTTACTTATGTTAAAAATAAGAAAATATATATGTTATTTACCGGTACATTAAAAAAATAATTAAAAAAATAGGCACACATACAAAAAATGTACACAAAAGACAAAGAAAAAGAAAACATTGCTAACAGTACCTGGATTTCTGTTTCACCATTAACGTTATCTTCTGAAGTTTGTTTAAAGCTAAATGGTGTGAAGAAGTTGCTTTCTACATAAACAATGCCATCTTTTTCATACTCTGGAAGGATTGTATCACCAACAAGAATGTGCAAGCTGAAGTCTTTGTTTGATGGCATTCTGATAGAGTATCACATACACAGGATTTTACAAAATGACAAACTGAAAAAAAAAGCAAGTCTGAATTTCTAGTTAATGACCAAATGTTTCTTTAATACATCACATACCATTACAATATATAACACATAATTACTGGCTATATTACGATTTTTATGGTATACTGGTTGTAAAACACAGTATAAAACTATTTTTGGAATCAAAATATGAGACACAGTAAAAAACTTTTTTTCATCCAGTCATGAATATGGAAGCAGAGAAATACAACAGATACATTTTGTAACCAAATACATGTACATGCAGAACTTACTGTGAATTTGCTTTCTGCA
>MJUU01065850.1:154346-168761 GCA_002080025.1 Modiolus philippinarum
TATCCGGACAAATGGTGTACCCTATATGCAATATAATGCATGAAAATGACAAAGTTCAACAATGTGTAGTTTGCTGAAAAATTATCAAAAATCAAAATCCAAGTAGTTTGCACATCTTTAATATGTGCACAATCAACCTGCAAAATAAAAACTTCCTAGCTTCAAAACTGTAGGAGGAGTTATCCGGACAAATAGTGTACCCACTTGATGACGGACGGACGGACGAACGGACTGACGGACCAGTCAAAAACTATATACCCTCCGCAACTTCGTTGCGTGGGGTATAAAAATGCCCCCTTAAGCCCAATATTGCCTGGAAATGGTAAGAGCTTTCCCAAATCTAAAAGCTTCCCTCATGAAGAATCCAAAAGAAACAAACAGTGTTAAATCTGATAACCTAAAACTTAAAGTACTTTGTAAAAACAAGCTTTTTGCACCGTTTGGTTCCTTTAATACAATGTTTTGCCATAAATTGATAATTAAATGGCAAAGAAATTTTTTATTGTGCATTTCATATAAAATCACATTAATCAAAATAATTAAGCTACTAGAAGTTCAATTATCACAGGCAAGCTGAAATTTTTTTACACTCTGACATTCAACAGTCAAATGACCAAATTAAAATTTACTTTCATCATTTTTTTTAATCATAAGCTTCCTTTAATTACCATCAGTGACTTTGTTACAGTCTTTTTTGTTAGCCTGTTCATATTGCAGAGTTTTAGTCCTCAATCTTTGTTGTGTGGTCTTTAATGTAGCATTACAACATTCCACTTCTATAACACCAACTTTTGAAGATAAATTATCATTTATTCTGTCATACTGAAAAATAAATTTTATTCATGTATAAATATAAACCAAACATATACCTGCAAACTATTCCTACATGAGACCATCTACATCAAATTTGATATTCTCTGAGAGCAATTCTTTCTTTCTTGCTTCTCAAAACAGTCATTTATTTATTACATAATGATTGTAATGTAATAAAGCTGCTAAAACAGTAGAAAAGTTTAATTGAAGCCCCCTTTACAGATTTTATAGTATACTATGAGTTGTCTGAAATATCAAGACCCCAATGAGCATTTCTGAAATTTAACAGATGTGCAATTGTTTGTAATTAAGCTTATTTTGTGTCTCATGAACTGCTATCTGTCTAAGTTTTCTGTGTTAATCTGCTGCGACGTTGAATTAACAACACTTCTGACAATGTCCCATACAAAGTTCCATAATAAT
Source organism: Modiolus philippinarum (assembly GCA_002080025.1). Classification (NCBI taxonomy): domain Eukaryota; kingdom Metazoa; phylum Mollusca; class Bivalvia; order Mytilida; family Modiolidae; genus Modiolus; species Modiolus philippinarum. The sequence continues at coordinate 155,583 of MJUU01065850.1, forward strand.
AGCATACATCCTTCACAGAAAAAAAAACTTCAACCTAAGGCTAAACTCCATTGTGACGTCACTTCCTGGAGTGAAATTATGGAAAATTATCACTTTTATTTCACTGAGAAAAATTTTAATCTTTCACCACAATCAATATAAAATTTTAACATCAGTAAGTGTTTTAAGTATGCTGCTGAAAATTTTTTTTTATATTTCGCCGATTTATTTTGTAATGACTGAACACATTTTTTGATACTTTGTTATAAATGTTGGTAGATGGATGGGGGTAGGGGCATCCAAATGCAAGCAGTACATCTTTCTCCAGAAATTCTGTACAACTGACACTGAAAAAAGAAAATGTGTCTAACAGACACAATGCCCCGCCTCACAAGTATTTTGAACAATGCTATATTTCTTGATCAGTAAAGCATGAAGTTGCTTGCATGGATATATTTTTATTTTGATTTTTGTTTAATTATACCGTAATGAGTATTTAATTCAAAGGGTGTTTAATGATAATAGCATACATCCTACACAGAAAAGAAATAAATCTCAAACTATCCCCCTTTTTTTCTGTTATCAGTGAAGCATGAAGTTGGTGGCACAGGTAAATATTTGTTATGTTTTTTGTTTATTTATATCCTAATGTGTATTTATATAAAGTTTCATAATAAAAACATACATCAGTCACTGAAAAGAAATTTAAACCCGAGGTTAAATCTGGTACCATCCCCCTTTTTCAAAGATCAGTGAAGCATGAAGTTGGCAGTAAGGGTAAATTTTTACTATGATTTTTGTTTAATTATACCCTAATGTGTATTCCTACAAAGTTCCATAATAATAGCATACATCCTTCACAGAAAAAAAACTTCAACCTAAGGCTAAACCTCATACTACCCCCTTTTTCCAAGATCAGCGAAGCATGAAGTTGATGACATGGATAAATTTTTATTATGATTTTTGTTTAATTATACCCTAATTATATATAATGTGTATTTATACAAAGTTTCATGATAATAGCATACATCCTTCACAGAAAAAAAACTTCAACCTAAGGGTAAACCTCATAATACCCCCCTTTTTTCCATGATCAGTGAAGCATGAAGTTGGTAGCATGGATAAATTTTTATTATGGTTTTTATTTAATTATACCCTAATGTGTATTTATACAAAGTTTCATGATAATATCATACATCCTTCACAGAAAAAAAAACTTTAACCTGAGGGTAAACCTAGCTTGGGACGGACAGACAGACAGACGAACGGACAGACCCGAACACTATATGCCCCCTACTATCGTAGGCGGGGCATAAAAATATGTTAAAGGTCACAAATCAGTAAATATTTAATTGGCTAAAATGAACATATCATAGCTATATACAAAAGTCCATGTCTAAAATGATGAATAAAGTGTAGACAGGGAAAGAAGCTTAGTTCCTTTTAGATTTTGCTGATAAGTGACCTATTACTGCTAGAGTCATAAATGAAATACAAACAAAAATAAAATAATAAGTATTTACCTCATTTCTTGCAAATCTGGGAAGAGAAAATAAGAATTCTCTGACAAGCGTCCCATCTCGAAATCCTTTTAATGTCCTATTGATATAAAATATGAGTTAAAATAATTAAACATATATTTTAATCAAAATACAGTCGATCTTCAATGGCTGGAACACCTAAGAAAACGATGAAAACAGTTTGCACTAGACGGGAATTCTAGACTTTGAGGTTAAACAGTGTTTAAATTTGAACTAAAGGTTTAGAAAAAGGGTTTGAGATATCCAGCATGTACAAGTTATTGCAGTTTGAGACATTGAGCATGTACAAGTTATTGCAGTTTGAGACATCCAGCATGTACACGTTATTGCAGTTTGAGACATCCAGCATGTACAAGTTATTGCAGTTTGAGACATCCAGCATGTACAAGTTATTGCAGTTTGAGACATCAAGTATGTACAAGTTATTGTAGTTTGAGACATCCAGCATGTACAAGTTATTGTAGTTTGAGCCACCACAGTTCAACTGTATGTAAAAGTTAATTACATCTGATTCAGACAATTCCTTTTTGTATTGACTTAATGTTTGTTCTTCCCAATCTTTACCTCTTGTGTACCAGTTGTTTATGGGTAATAAAAGAAATAAAGGGGACAACAGGAAACACCTACAATGGCTGAAAATTATAATTACATGTCAAGATCTGCAAAGGAACTACACAGGAAAAATACAAATTAGACAAAAGACAAACGTAAACAACGATAGGAATTCGGGACAGCCGGACTTGGTACCTGCACTAGCAAAAGCCAGCGGTAGGGTTAAACCGGTTTATGGGTACCCAAACCTCCCCTTTATCTGTCCCGTTTCCCTATAGTTCAGTAAACATACGAATAAAACCCAATACAGGTAGACTACTAACTCCATGACCACAATCTTGAAAGGAGAGAATTTGACAATACGTAATTTTGAAAGATGGGTCAAGCCTTTGTTTCAATATATTTGTACTAGTAAATATATATTTTTTAAGATGCATTAAATTTTGGATGGACTTATAAAAGGAAAGAGTATACTTGCTGTAAATATGGATAGATCAATGAGTTCTAAAGTTTCTAAGATACAAAAGATTTAAGATTCATCTGGAAAACTAAGTCCTTATATTTCATAAGTTTAACTTCTGTAAACATTGGTGTTACCAGTGAAGATCAACCATGGAAGAGTAATGCAATAGATCTCTTTCACTAAAGTAAATGGCCAACTAGAAGAATTGATTTTGTGAAAACATAACCAAACATCAGAAAATCTTTCACTTGTGTTAAAAATTCTAAGTCTTTTTTTATAGTTCTGATACACTTAACTTGAGAAAAGACAATTTTTTTCACACTCATAAAAGATGTTCCACTCCTAAATGAAATCTAATTGCAAAAGCTTATTGGAATTTCTATTAGCCCAGGCCAAATTTTTTGAACAATGTTGTAACAATATTCATTTGTCATAAGAGAACAAGTTGCTAAGGAAACCACTTATATTTAAACTTAGTAACACTGAACTGACATTATTTATTTTAATGACACTCAAGACTCTTTTGGTATCCAGCATAGTTGTAGTATACATTATGTTGCACTTAACTCATGGTAGGGAACATCTCAAATATTGCCAGCCTTGAATTCCAAAAATGTTTCCAAAATGACTACACATTTTTTCTCCCCGCACTTTCGAAGAAAGTTCGGGGATAATGTTATGCCCACCGTCTGTCCGTCCGTCCGTCACACTTTTCTTGTGACTCAAACTCCTCCTACATTTTTGGATTTAGGGATTTAATTTTGTTGTAGAATTGTTGCATATAGTCTGCAGATGAGCAATAAGCTTTCAGATTTTCGATATTGGTCTTGGTGCAAACAAGAGGCCCCATGATGCCAATTTCTACACATGTGGCATGTGACACAAACTCCTCCTACATTTATGGATTTAGGGATTTAATTTTGTTATAGAATTGTTGAATATAGTCTGTAGATGTGCAATAAGCTTTCGGATTTTTGATATTGGTCTTGGTGCGAACAAGAGGCCCCATGATGTCAATTTTAACAAAGACCCAAAGATTGGGATTAGACACATGTGGCATGTGACGCAAACTCCTCCTACATTTTTGGATTTAGGGATCAAATCTTTATGCAGAATTGTTGCATATAGTCTATAGATTTGCAATAAGCTTTTGGAATTTTGGTTCCGGTTCCAACTTTGGTAAATTTCCTGAAAATGTCAAAGACACTTATTTTTTTTTTAATTTTGGCATATTATCTTATATTCTGACAAGTGTTTGGTAAAAGACAAAATTCTGATAACTTAGGATCCTGAAAGGGGGTTCCAATTTTGGTAAATTTCCTGAAAGTCTCAAAGACCACTTATTTTTTAGATTTCTACCTAGCAACCATACTTAAAATGTTTGTGTAGTTTAGGACGAACATTTTCATCAATTGGATTTCAAAAATATTTGATTCCAATTTTGGTAAATTTCCTGAAAGTCTCAAAGACCACTTATTCTTTGGAATTCTACCTAGCAACCATACTTAAAATAATTGTGTAGTTTAGGATGAACATTTTTATCAATTGGATTTCAAAAATATTTGATTCCAATTTTGGTAAATTTTCTGAAAGTCTACAAGACCACTTATTTTTGGGAATTCTACCTAGCAACCATACTTAAAATGTTTGTGTAGTTTAGGAAAAACATTTTCATCGACTGGATTTCAAAAATATTGATTCCAATCTTGGTAAATTTCCTGAAAGTCTCAAAGACCACTTATTTTTGGAATTCTACTTAGCAACCATATATCCTAGAATTCTTTTAGTAGCAATAATGACGATCAATAGGTAGATTTAAAGAATAATAAAAAAATATGCCAAGGATGTATCACAACTGTTGTCTGTGTCAAACAGGGAGTGCGGGGATAGCTGTCGTTTCCAACAACATCTAGTTTTTATTAAATTGACCTGCTAAAAATTAGCTTGTCTCAAGCATGCTTGCTTAAGTCTGTATCCAATTATACCTTTTTGTTCCAGGTTTCACACTTTTACTGGAAACCTTCTGACCATCCACATAAAATCTATAATAACATGCCTGGCTGTTGACCTTTGCTTCTACACTGATGGAAAATGGTGTCACAGGCCAACTCTAAAATGAAGTTGTGTTAACAATATGATTAATTCTCAGAAATCAGCAGTGAAGATAATAATCAATTTTGTGCAAATTTGAACTCAAATAAATCTTTTAATTATGCCTCAAGTTGTCATTTCTACAACTGATACATACGGCAAAATTTATTGTATGGTTTGGAAAATGAAAATTGTGTTTGTAAGGTAACGTTATACTAATAAATGAATGTTTAATGTCTGGCAGGAAAACTCCTCCCAATTCTTTCCAAATTAACTCGACAGATTTGTGTACACAGCAGAATCAACAAGGGATCTGTGAGCAAATGCTCACTAGCAATACCCCCGCTCTCATCTTCCAGTCTCTAATAACCTGACAAAGTTGGTAAACAAAATGTAGTACCCCACAAGTCTTAAAATGTGTCCCACAATATGGCTTGCCTACACAAGGCTTCTGACAAAATTTCAAGTTTGTATCATTTACCAGTGCAGAGAAAAGCTGTATGAAAGTTGTGAGGGACGGACGGGATGATGAAAATTATGAAAGTTGTGAGTGACGGGCGGGATGATGAAAATTATGAAAGTTGTGAGGGACGGACGGGATGATGAAAATTAAACTAAGTCAGTAAATAGGAAGTAGCATTCTGACAGGTCTGAAAATGTATCCCACAATATGGCATAACTACAAAGATTCTGACAAAATTTCAAGTTTGTATCATTTACCATTGCAGAGAAAAGCTTTACGAAAGTTGTGACGGACGGACAGAATAATTAAAAAAAATTGACTAAGTTTATAAACAGGAAGTAGCATCCCGACAGGTCTGAAAACGCATCCCACAATATGGCATGACTATACAAAGCCTCTGACAAAATTTCAAATTTGTATCATTTACCATTGCAGAGAAAAGCTTTATGAAAGTTGTGACGGACACACAGAATAATGAAAAATTGACTAAGTCGGTAAACAGGAAGTAGCAACCTGAAAGGTTTGAAAATGCATCCCACAATATGGAATGACAATGCAAAGCTTCTGACAAAATTTCAAGTTTGTATCATTTACCATTGCAGAGAAAAGCTTTACGAAAGTTGTGACGGTCACACAGAATAATGAAAAATTGACTAAGTCGGTAAACAGGAAGTAGCANGAAAGGTCTGAAAATGCATCCCACAACATGGCATGACTACACAAAGCTTCTGACAAAATTTCAAGTTTGCATCATTTACCATTGCAGAGAAAAGCTTTACGAAAGTTGTGACGGACACACAGAATAATGAAAAATTGACTAAGTCGGTAAAGAGGAAGTAGCATCCTGACAGGTCTGAAAATGCATCCCACAATATGGCATGACTACACAAAGCTTCTGACAAAATTTCATTTTTGTATCATTTACCTTTGCAGAGAAAAGCTTTACAAAAGTTGTGATGGACACACAGAATAATGAAAGATTGACTAAGTCGGTAAAGAGGAAGTAGCATCCTGACAGGTCTGAAAATGCATCCCACAATATGGCATGACTACAAAAAGCTTCTGACAAAACTTCAAGTTTGTATCATTTACCATTGCAGAGAATTATGAAAGTTGTGAGGGACGGACGGGATGATGAAAATTAAACTAAGTCAATAAATAGGAAGTAGCATTCTGACAGGTCTGAAAATGTATCCCACAACATGCCATAACTATACAAAGCTTCTGACAAAATTTCAAGTTTGTATCATTTACCATTGCAGAGAAAAGCTTTATGAAAGTTGTGACGGACGGACAGAATAATGAAAAACATAAGTTTATAAACAGGAAGTAGCATCCCAAAAGGTCTGAAAATGCATCCCACAATATGGCATGACTATACAAAGCTTCTGACAAAATTTCAAGTTTGTATCATTTACCATTGCAGAGAAAAGCTTTACGAAAGTTGTGACGGACACACAGAATAATGAAAAATTGACTAAGTCGGTAAANGACAGGTCTGAAAATGCATCCCACAATATGGCATGACTACACAAAGCTTCTGACAAAACTTCAAGTTTGTATTATTTACCATTGCAGAGAAAAGCTTTACGAAAGTTGTGACGGACACACAGAATAATGAAAAATTGACTAAGTAGGTAAAGAGGAAGTAGCATCCTGACAGGTCTGAAAATGCATCCCACAATATGGCATGACTACACAAAGCCGCTGACAAAATTTCAAGTTCGTATCATATACCATTGCAGAGAAAAACTTTACGAAAGTTGTGACGGACGGAATTATGGAATGACGGAATTACGGAATGACGGACACAGGTAAAACAGTATACCCCCTCCTCCTCCGGAGCGGGGGTATAATCAATAAATATATCATTTTGAAGTCCAGTAATCCAACATGGACAACTTCATGAAGTATTATGCCATGATCAACTTCAGTTCTTTAATTGTAGAGTACAGCACATTTAAATTCACCAAAGTTTTTGTGCATTTACTGATGCCAACATTGTAGGCAATTATGAGTTAATTTTCTTTTAGAGGCCATGTCTCCTGCCATACACAGTCACAAAAATTAATAGTTTGATAATGAAGTGTGTATTCAGGTGATGCATTACATGTTCCTAGAACTGATAAAAACACAAGAACTATCTTGCATAAAAAGGATAAAGGGGCTTGGCAGACATACCATGTTAAATCAATAACAAATTCACCAAAATATGACAAAAGGTCAACATCGTACATTGTTCAGAAAAATGCACCAAAATAAAATTCCTTACCAGAATATGTACACACATGATATGAGAAATATATATTTCCAAGCATAAAAACTGCAGGACAAACTAAATAACTCTCTTTATATAACAAAATAACAAAATAGACTGTGTTCAACAATCTCTATTTTTCAGAAATGCATGAAATATCAAAATCCTTATCACATGCACATCTCCAATTTACATGTAAGTACAATTAATATAAAAGTTATAAATTTCTAGCATTAAAATTGTAAGAGTTGCCAGGACAAAACAGTACACCCTACAGACAGATAGACAGATGAACCAGTCAAAAACTATATAACTTCAGAGATTTCTGTGACTGAGGTATATATATAACTTTTAAAATATGCAACTGTAATATTCATTGAGCAAATATTGAAATGACGGAGTCATTTATTTCCAGATTTTTATAAATACAGGTTTCAACTCAAGACTTGGCATGTTTTGGCCTTTGAATTTGGTTCCATAATATTTTATTTTACTTTTTTATTATTGATTCTCCTTTTTTAAACACTTATTAACATGACAAATACATGTATATTTGGATTTTACAACACTCACCATATTAGTTCAAAAAAAAGGTACATGAGTATATAATAAAAACCAAAGGATAATAGTTAACCAGATTATGTCTGTGCATAATTATGTAAATCAATATATAATATATTATATTCTGCTCTGTTCTCAACTAAGAAGATGGACTGCTAATTATATAAGCTTTAAGCTTGTTTTCAAATCCTATTTTGTGTACAGCACTATATATTTGTTTATTTACTTATGTTAAAACTAATAAAATATATATGTTATTTACCGGTACATTAAAAAAATAATTAAAAAATATGCACACATACACAAAAGACCAAAAAAAAAGAAAACAATGCTTATGATACCTGGATTTCTGTTTCACCATTAACATTATCTTCTGAAGTTTGTTTAAAGCTAAATGGTGTAAAGAAGTTGCTTTCTACATAAACAATACCATCTTTTTCATACTCTGGAAGAATTGTATCACCAACAAGAATGTGCAAGCTGAAGTCTTTGTTTGATGGCATTCTGATAGAGTATCACATACACAGGATTTTACAAAATGACAAACTGAAAAAAAACAAGTCTGAATTACTAGTTAATGACCAAATGTTTCTTTAATACATCACATACCATTACAATATATAACACATAATTACTGGCTATATTACGATTTTTATGGTATACTGGTTGTAAAACACAGTATAAAACTATATTTTTGGAATCAAAATATGAGACACAGTAAGAAAACTTTTTTTTCATCCAGTCATGAATATGGAAGCAGAGAAATACAACAGATACATTTTGTAACCAAATACATGTACATGCAGAACTTACTGTGAATTTGCTTTCTGCACAATGATTTGAATGATTAGTTTTAGATACACAAGAAACAGATAATATTATACAGTTATTTAATGTGTAGCCAGGCAATAGACCAGAATATTTTCCCAAGGTAATGGAAACCACTCAGTGTTCTATTGCCGAAAGCTTTCTGGTACATATTTTTTAGATTTTAGTTTCATTTCATTGATCATATTTTTATTTTGTTGTTCTCCATGTTCAACAGCTATACAAATGGTCTTACTTTGTCTAATTTATATGTATAACAAGAGTAGACCCTAATAGATTTCTCGCCCGTCCCTGCTTGACATTTGAATTGATGTTTTAAGTAATAACTAAACATGCTCACTAAACTGAAATTTAATTCACTGACAAAAGCCATATAGAAGGCCATTATATACTACCCAAGACCAACCCATATACAAAATATCTTTGACCTACCAAAAATACATACTGAGAAACTTAACATGGCCACTAGACCATGATATTGAGGTCAAGGACGAAAGTCATATGCCAGACTGCCATATTCTACCCAAGACCAACCTACATACTAAATAACATTGACCCAACACTTATAGTTATTGAGAAATGGACATAATCAGAGAAACTTAATGTGGTTACTAGACCCTGAAATTGAGGTCAAGGACAAAAGTCATATGCCAGACAGACATATACTACAAAAGACCAACCTACATATTATCAACCTACCACTTATAGTTATTGAGAGATGGACTTAATCAGAGAAACTTAACATGGTCACTAGACCATGAAGTTAAGGTCAAGGACAAAAGTCATATGCCAGACTGCCATATTCTACCAAAGACCAACCTACATTCTAAATAACATTGACCCATCACTTATAGTTATTGAGAAATGGACTTAATCAGAGAAACTTAACGTGGTCACTAGACCATGAAATTGAGGGCAAGGACAAAAGTCATATACCAGACTGACATGTACTACTCAAGACCAACCTATATACCAAATATCATAGATCTACCACTTACAGTTACTGAGATATGGACTTAATCAGAGAAACTTAACGTGGTCACCAGACCGTGAAATTGAGGTCAAAGACAAATATATGCTAGACAGACATATACTACCCAAGACCAACCTACATATTAAATATTATCGACCTACCACTTATAGTTATTGAGAAATGAACTTAATTCGAGAAACTTAATGTGGTCACTAGACCATGAAATTGAGGTCAAGGACAAAAGTCATATACCAGACTGACATGTTCTACTCAAGACCAACCTATATACCAACTATCATTGACCTATCACTCACTTTTATTGAGATATGGATCTAATCATAGAAACTTAACGTGGTCACTGGACCGTGCAATTGAGGTCAAGGTCACATGATTTTAAGTCCATCAGGAAGCACTTGATTAGTACTACCACTGAGCCAAATATGGTGTACCTACATCAAAGGGTTTTCAAAATATCCTGTATTTAGTAAAAGTTAACGCTGTCTCCGTCATACTTTGCACGCCTATGTCTCGCTTTCCACGACTTTCCTTGCGGACGAGACAATAAACTGCTGCTCCAAGAGCCCATGATACGCCCCTCCACAGTCAACTGTAACTTTAAGGCATTAATGGACCACAACAAAATTTGATTGAAAAAAAAAATCAAACAGAATATGTGTCTTACCAAGATGAAACCATTTAACAAATATCAAATTAATATTAGGATTTAAAAGGTGCAAAAAAATAAATTTTTCAAACAAATAATTAAGTCCAAGGACCATAACTCTCCATAAAAAAATCATTTTAGTAATTTATAAAGTAAAACATACAATTATATACCAAATATAAAATCAATATGTTCACGCATTGTAAAGAAAAGGCAGAGAAAGTGATGTTTTTAATTACAAAGTCCAAGGGCCGTAACACTAGTACTGTACAAATTCAACCAATCAGGAACAAATTTAAATTGATCTGTTTCTCAATAAGAAACACTCATATACATACCAAATATCAAATCAATATGTCAAGCAGTTACCGAAAAATACTCCTAAAAACAAAAAGTTAACCATTATAACATATGTCACTCTTTCAACGGGCGCATAAAAACATTTATCTTGTCTCACAAAATCACCTTTTCAAAGATAAGAATGATAAATTATCAAATACATCAAAATCAGTCACTGAAAACTACAAAACTTTGAAAAACTAACAATCCTTAGATACAGTTTTTATCCAAGGATTGTTAACAAGGATTGTTGATCCGCTACCAGTGTGTCAGACTTATATATATATTGCAGTTTATATAACTGCATGCAGCATTTTTCGCAATGTACCATGATGAACACTTCTGAAAAGGGAGTACCCAGTGATTTAGCTAGCGCTCGTCACTTTCGCCATTGACGAAATGTTTTTTAGAAGTGGCGAATTTTTTTAGACTGCAATTCGTCACTTGGAATTTTGAAAATCGCCAAATATGAAAGTATTATGTTCATAATCTTTGTTGCTGTAATCTAATTGTCCAAACTGACACTTTAATTACACCTGTCAAGTCAATTAAAGGATTAGTTCAGTGGTAAACAAACGCCACCGGTGAATTGTTTACCTGTGTTCCCTTGCTTGTTATCACTAATTACCGGTCAATCAGAGATAACCTGCTTACCTGTATGGCAATTAACCAGCAGTTGTTTAAAATTATTATGGTATTGAACATGAAAAGTTTTCTATCAGCAAAATTTTCATAATTAACAGATCATGCTTCCCCTTTGAAAACATTGATTTTTTTTTTACAAACCACATGTTTTGATAGTGGGTTATTTCCCTTTAAAATTTGTCTTTCAATTTATTTTGTAGACTTTTACTATGCTGATATTTGCTTTATTCAAGATCTCACAAAATTTATATTGCATCACTATTTAATCTTAAAGGTGCTTAAAAACAACATTTGAATGGTATTTTGGAAAATAATTTATTTTTAATTACAAATATATAGAAGTTTGAATTAAGTTGTTAAATGTTAGAATGCTCTTTACAATTACTGAATAAATGAAACTAAACTTGGATATCAATAAGAGATACAAGCTGATACACTAAACTTCTAAATACTCAAGATGGAAGCACAGAGAAAGTACAAAGAAAACAAAACTTAGGTGTGAAAGATGAACATATGAAGTGAATATCAATTTGTTACTATAAAATGAAGTATTAAATGCAAGCAAAATTAAAAAAAATATTAATAATCAAATTATTATCTTCATGTTGATTATTATCTGCATAGTACACATTTGCCCGGGAAATTGATACGCAAAAGTGACTAATGGTCTCAAAATCCAGGGGAGGTAACTCCTGAAAACCCAAAATGAGTCATTGGTCCACAATGGCTTGGTACCAAATAATAACAATAGCTCCAACCCACCAATGTTTAAAGCTGCAACCCACTTATTTTTAGTGGGTTGGAGCTATTATTATTTATTACATAACAAGTAGCAATGCCAACGGGTTATTTTAAATGTTATCTTACCAATAGATCTATGGTTCTGCAGCTATGCCATAAGTAACAGCAGCAGGACATTTCGGCCATAGCGTAACTTCGGACATGGTCGTTTTGGACTTGAACATTTCGGCCATAATCCTCATCAGCAATCAAAAACATCCTACATATATGTGCTTAACTTATTTAATTATACAGTTTTCTGATATTTTAATTTGGATAATATAATGTTATAAAAAATTCCAATTGTATTTACGATGTTTTTATAATGATTAAATTGTTTTTTAATTGGAAAAAAAATAAAAAATGCAGTTTTGTATTTTACCGGGTAATAGTTGAGCATTAATTCTGTTGAAAGGCAATGATTGTCAAGAAAATATATCTATAACCCAAAGCTAAGATAACTCCTGCAACCTTCAATAAAATCCTAATATAAATACTCTTGCTATTTACGATTTATATCAAAGTTTCTTATGTAATAAAGTATGGAGTAAATGCTGCTTTTGAACGGATAACCTGGTCATGATGGGATATGTTAGTGACCAACCTCAAAAATAGTTCATAAAAAGTAATTGGCTTTTCATCATTTGCCGAGATTTATACAATAAAGGGCTAAGCCAAGCGCAGCATGATACGACCGCAGCAGGTCGACCACTGAAATTTCAACAAAAGTGACTGTGGACACAGTAAAGAGCTCGACACAATAATTAGATGGACACAAAAAGAAGCTTGACACAGTTATTAGCTAGGAACAAAAAAAGGAAAAATTCAACCCTTTTGATCACTTACTGATGAAAAAAACGTAAGAGCCATGCAAAATATAGACTATCAACTAAAACTTTACATCCATAGAAATTCAAAGAAAAAAATTCCATCCAAATCTGATGAAAAATAAAGTTAAGACATATTTAGAAAAATTGCAATTTTGGCCCCTTTGACCCCTCATAGCTCGGAAACGGTAAGAGCCACGCCAAATTCATTGCCAT
>MJUU01065851.1:18211-29349 GCA_002080025.1 Modiolus philippinarum
GGTTTTGAAGTCGCAACATCAATATCTATTTGGAAACAAAATTTCATTGAAATCAGACAATGTTGAATTTTCCAGCCTTTTTTGGCAGCCATTTTGAAAATGGCGGTCAATAGCGGTCAACGAACAATTTTCAACACCAGTTTTGAAGTCGCAACATCAATATCTATTTGGAAACCAAATTTCATTAAAATCCGACAATGTTGAATTTTCCCGCCTTTTTTGGCCACCATCTTGAAAATGGCGGTCAAAGAACTATTTTCAATACTGGTTTTTAAGTCGCATCAGCATGGCAAACACTTCAAACTTTTACACTTAATCGTCATCTTCTATAGTTTTGAAATAAAATAGAAAAATAAGAATATTTTTAAAAAATTGGTGAAAAAAGGGCAATAACTCCTACAAGGGTTTATGGATTTTCTTCAAAATTTCAGGTTGGGGTAGATCTTGATATGCTGAACATTTTTGCAATTTACACTTGACCTCTATCTGTTACACNATTGAAATCGGACAATGTTGAATTTTCCCGCCTTTTTTGGCGGCCATTTTGAAAATGGCGGTTAAAAACAAGTCACAACAGCATGGCAAACATTTTATCTATAAACATTTTATCAATTTATACTTACCCTTCATCTTCTATAGTTTTGGAAATAAAAGACGAAAAATATGAAAAATTTGAAAATTCTGTGAAAAAAGGGCAATACCTCCTACAAGAGTTTTTGGTTTCAGGGCTGGCAGTTCTTGATACGCTGTCCTTGTATCTTATAAAATTTTAGTTTCTTGATATTTGGGTTATTGGATGTGGTTTGTTTCTATTGATTTATTCACTTTTTTAACTTTTCGGGGCCATTTAGGGCTAACTATATGGTGTGAGGTTCCTCACTGTGTTGAAGACCATATGGTGACCCCTAGATTTTTTGTTTTGGGTCGTTTTAACCTGGATATGGGATGTTGTCTCCTTGACATTTACCCCATTTCCTATCTTTTTCATATTTTTGCAATTTAATATTGACCTCTATCTGTTATAGTTTTTCAAATAAAAAATAAAAATAATTAAAAATTTAGAAAATTTTACAGAAAAAGGGCAATTACTCCAAGGCGGGTATTTGGATTTTCTTCCAAATTGCAGGGCAGGTAGATTTTTTTTACCTCTATCCGATTTTTTATATCTGTAACGGTTTTCGAGTTATTTGCAAAATACAGCAATTAACCCCTATGTTTTATTTTTAGTAACAGCAGCCATGTTGTTTGATCTTCGGATTAATCGAACATAATTTTGAAACTGCATACCCTGGTGATGAATCAGGCCAAGTTTAATTACAATTCGTCCAGCAGTTTCAGAGGAGAAGATTTTTGAAATTGTTGACGGACGGACGGACGACGGACGACTGACGCAAAGTGATGGCAAAAGCGCATTTGGCCTTTTAGGCCAGGTGAGGTAAAAAATTGTGGAAAGTGTTACGCCGAGCGCAGCATGATACGACCGCAACATGTTGACCACAAGTTTAGTTTAAAGTGAATGTGGACACATTAAAGAGATTGACACCGTAATTAGATGGAAAAATAAGGAGATAGACACAGAAATTAGCTGGACACAAACTAGGAGCATAAAACCTGGCCCTTTTGATCTCTTAAAGCTCGGAATCCTATCAAAATTCGATGGAAAAATTACATATTTTGGAAAATTGCAATTTTGGTCTCCTTGACCACCTATAACTACGAAACATGCTATCAACTCCGACCTGCCGTTTGGTGTGGGGTTTCCTCACCGTTCATTGAAGATCTTATGGTGGCTTTGAGTTGTTATTACTCCCCGTTGGGTCGTTGTCTCTTTGACACATTCCCCGTTTCACTTCTTTTTTCCTATGACAAATCTGTTGCCATATATGTTCAACAAGGGGAATCCAAAGAAAAAATCCCATAAGTTGTCGAAATGCGCATATGCAGAATCAAAAATCACAGTTAATTCGGTATATAGTTATTTGTTACCACTGGGTCGATGCCACTGCTGGTGGACTGTTAGTCCCCGAGGGTATTCACCAGCCCAGTAGTCAGTACTTCGGTGCTAACCAGAAAGCCGATTCTATTTGAAATCTTACAATATCTAATTTTTTGTAAATTTTGTTGAAACTAAGGAGTATCTCCCTCATGCAAAGCTCTGTCCTTAGCTGATTTTGGCTTTCTATTTAGGATCATATTTGGTAATTTGTTCTCTATCAGTTTTTAAACATTTTTTTCTTTATGGTCTTCCAAATGTTTAGATTGTATCTGCACTGAAGAGACATAAGTTGTCGAAATGCGCATATGCAGAATCAAAAATCACAGTTACTTCGATATTTAGATATTGAAATCTGATGGAAAATTTACATATTTTGGAAACTTGCAATTTTTGTCCCTTTGACCCCTTATAGCTCGAAAACAGCAAGAGTAATGATAAATATGTTAAATACTACTGAATGCTTACAACAAAATAAATCCAAAGAAAAAAATCATCGAAATCTAATGATAAAGAAGAATTTCAGAAATTGGTATATTTACAACATTTACCCTATTTGGCACTAATATAACACGAAAAGGATATGCTTGATCAAAAATCTGTAGTACAGTGCTGTTTTAGTTTTTCGTGAGGAATTCATAGCACAAAATGCATGAAAATCGTACTACCAACAAAAACTTTTAAGATTTTTAGGATTTGCCCCTTTTTGGGCCCTCAATCTCATGAACGGTAAATGCGACATGAAATCCGTTGACATACTACAGATTGAAAATTTCTCCAGGAGCACATTGAAAGAAATGCCATTTAAATTAGAAAAATAAATGAAGCACCAAACTTGTCCCTTTTTGGCCTCTTTTTAGAACGGGCGGGGCCACAATAAGCAAAACCCATCACAGCCTTCCTCTTGTGTTATGGAACATTGTGATAAAATTTCATAAGGATTGGTTTACTGGAACTTAATTTATTTGCCAAAAACAAAAGTGTCTTCAGACGACAACGACGACGACGACAGCGCTATACCATTATATATGACCTCAATTCTTTTTGCAGTCGTATAAAAATTCAGATGCAAACTGAAAGCAAATAGAGACAAAATGACAAAGAGAATGCAAATGAACAAAAATGAAAAAAACGCAAAAAAATAAATGAACAAATAAAGGGATAGGGAGTAAATATACATGTGACTAAATCCCTATAAATACATGGTCAATTTAAGAAAATCACTAGAAGCGTGAATCTACAAAAAAACCTATAGACCTGTATTATCAGTTGCAGTTTAAGCAAATGGAACAAAAGCAATAGAAGCGTATATCAAAACAAAACTATAGACCTGTATTATCAGTTGCCCCAGAAGGGTAAATTTTATCTCTTAAAGGCTTGGAATCCGTCAAACATCAAATCAGGTGCAAAGTCATAGATGGTGTTTAACTGTTCGGTAGAAACTTTCCGATCTATTAAAATATTTATCCTCATCTGCAAATGAGATAAATCAAATCATTGTGAGGGCCATAAAACTTGAAACTGTGGCTGAATATAATCTTGGTGTTAAATACATAATAATGTTTAAATGTTTGATGAAGTATTTCTGCTATTATTACAAAATCCTTGTATAAATTAAATGCACGGAATGAATGAATAGTGCGTGGGGATGCCATATGCCGGAGATGTGACAATATTACTGCTCAACCATACACCCACATAAGCCTGGATCCTTCACCTGGCTACTGGTTTTATTTATAAAATGTTATCAAGGATAGAGCATTTGTTTATCAATCAGGTGTGATATAAGAAGCAAATGACATTCAATAGAACAATTTTTTATTATAATGTTTTTACCTTATGGGTCAACTTAAATCTTCGGTGGAAGCCATATTGGATTTCCGATTGGAAGTGGATGAGCTAAAAATAATAACTTTTAAAGGAGGACTACCTTAATATACAAGATTATATAAGATCATTGTTAAACTTTGGCTCCAAAGCGAACAGAAGTTTCAAATAAGGATAACGATATCTTGTGAATACATTTCCTATAAAGTAGGAAAAAGAAGTGAAACGGGGAATGTGTCAAATAGACAACGACCCAAAGGGGAGTAATAACAACTCACAGCCACCATAAGATCTTCAATGAACGGTGAGGAAACCCCACGCCCAACTGCAGGTTGGAGTTGGTCCCTAAATAAAGAGTAATCAAGTTCAGCGAAATAAACATCATCCTAGACTCCCATAGACATAAAGTGAACTAACTAGAAAACAGACAAGACACAGAAAGACTTAATAAATTTCCTGACTCAGGACAGGCGCAAACCTGCTAAGGCGGGGTTAAACTAGTTTTATTGGGCCCAAACCTTCCCCCTATAGCCAATGTGATAAATAAAAAACAATCGTAACAACAGTAAAAATTCAGTTGGCAACAGGACTGATTCAATTGTGAGATATGAAACTGAGAGAACTAAATATACGGACATAAACATGAAATCACAAGAGTCTACTAGCAGTTAACTGACATGCCAGCTCCAGACCCATTACAACTGACAAATTAAGTTATGTACCCTCAGTATACAGCTTCTATCAAGATCCCTTCCTGTGAGGAGTTTAGCATAATGATTTCATGTATATACCGGAATACACAACCCGTGTCCATGCAATACTGATTTTAGAAATTTAGAATGTGTTTAGTTAAAATGCAAAGACCCTATCAAAAAATCAATGTTAATACCAAAGAAGGACATACGTAATGAATTGACGACAATATCGTAATTATAACCCTTATGAATTAGACGATTTAAAGGTTTTATAAGTTTATTAGGCGAGTTTAAGTATTTTTTACTCTTATGTAAAACATTACCATAAAATAAGGGATTTGAAATGCCAACCTATACGCCTATACTAAACTATGTTCTCTGCTTGCAGCCATTTTGGAAGAGGTAACAATATAAAAATCACAAATTTTGAAGGGGATTATCAAAGGATTATTTCAATTAAGTTTGGTTAAAAATGTTCAAGCAGTTTTCAAAGAAGAACTTCTAAAACATTTCAAACTGGGCTCTACATTTGTAGAACTTCTAAAACATTTCAAACTGGGCTCTACATTTGTATGTTAAACTATGTAGCCTGTTGGCATTCATCTTGGATGAATTTGTTAACTTTGAAAGGGAGAAACAAGGGACTTTATTTATTAAAATTATTCAAGCAGTTGCAGGGGAGAAGATTTTTAAATGCATTTGCAATAGAGGCCTACGTTTAACTATGTATCCTGCTAGTAACCATCTTGGATGAGGAATGAATATATTGTAGACCTGGAAAGGAGTCACAAAAGGACAATTATGATCAAATTACATCAAAATTTATCGAGCAATTTCAGAGGACAAAATCCTATAGGGTCACATGTTAAACTATGTTCCTCTCTAGCGCCTATCTTGGATGAGATATGAATATTAAAATCAAATTTTGAAGGGGACACAGAAGGAAATAAAAGGGGTCACTGGTAAAAGGGGATATAAGTGTATATATATTTATTACAAACATGTAAGCAGATTTCCCCTTTTACTTGTGACCCCTCAATTTAATCAATATTGTTAAAATAGTTTCAGAGAAGATCTTTGAATGCATTTCCCTTCAGGTTTTTTGTTGAACTATGTTCCCTGTTGGTATTTATCTTGAAGAGGTATGAACATAAAAATCACAAAACTTTGAGATGGCAACCAAAGGACCTTTACGTTAAAATTAAATATGAAAAAAAACTTTCAAGTGGTTTCAGAAAAGATCTTTGCACGTAT
Organism: Modiolus philippinarum; assembly: GCA_002080025.1. Classification (NCBI taxonomy): domain Eukaryota; kingdom Metazoa; phylum Mollusca; class Bivalvia; order Mytilida; family Modiolidae; genus Modiolus; species Modiolus philippinarum. The sequence continues at coordinate 23,981 of MJUU01065851.1, forward strand.
TTCCCATAGATAGGGTCCAATGTTAATCTCTGTCCTCATTCGCAGCCATCTTGGATGAAATGTGAACCTGTCGGAAATATGTACAATTGTAGTGCTCAATAAATTGAACATTATTGTCAGTTGATATTTGACCACTTTCTTAAATGGTTTTGAAATACGTGTACAAATCAAAACGTATCAAAATCGTGAAAATTGCATGACAAAAAGGAAAACAATCCTACAACAATCTGTAAATTTTCTTTAGAAATTTCAGCATACGGAATATCTTACTATGCTGACAATTATTGCTATCTAAATATAATCCCTATCTTTTATCATTTTCAATATATTAGCCAATCAAAACTTTTATGGAAAAGGGCAATAACTCCAAGACGGGCTATAGGATTTTATTCAAAATTGGTTGAACAGGTTGAATTAAAAGTACAGAGGATTTTTTATTTCACTGTTTTTATGGTGCAAAATGTTGACAAGATACAAAAAATACCGAAGATTAATGCATCAAAGCATTTTTATAAATTTTGAGAAATGACCAGTTTTCACGTTTATTTGCTGATGTGGTGATCTGTTTAAACAGTTTTTAATTCATATTCTAAAATGTGAGGTTTAGTCGCTGACGAATCTATATATATCTTGTATATGAACTTTTAAATTGGCCAAAACATACAATTTTATATGAATGTGATGTGATGAATAGATGGTGGCATTTTCAAAATTGTAAGAAAGGACTTTAATTCTTAACTAAATGAGGCCCACTACTATACTGTAAGCTATTCATGCATTGTACTTGCCTGGTTGAAGCACCAAAGTCTGAAAGTACGAAGACCATGGATAATCCATCGGCATCGATCTGGACTTTCCACGTATAAAGTGATAGTGTGAAAAAGCTCTGTCTTTGGGATTCCGGAGAATTAGGACTATCTTGTACTTGTTTTCTGTGTGCTGGGTAGGTAACAAATGGTACGGATGGTGGGTATGTAGGATTCGTGGATCTTGTCTTTTTTCAGCATTATCTCCATTACACAATAAATCTAAATGGCTGCTTACAATGGTTTCTTGGGAATATTCAAGTCTGCCGGAAAGAAGCATGGCGATGATTTCAAACAACCAATGTGATCCTGTAATTGTACAATTTGTGTTATCAATTATCTAAAAAGTGAAAAGGGACAATGAATTTATCACAACAATTAAAATTCAACCTAAAACCAGTGATATCAGGATTAATAAAATACCGGTAGCATTAAATTCAAGTGCAAAAAACAACCGTCAATGCAGTTGAAGGCATCATGGTGACTTAACACTATAAAGGCGTTGATCCATTTCTCTACCATGTATTTGTAGAGATATGCCCTATAATACCAATAGTCCAGGAGGTAGAATTTTGCCTAAATAATGAATATTTTTCCTGGCCTCTCACCGGAGTAAAATATGTGACAGAGAGTATAATTGGCCTTCGGTTAAATGGGTATTATTCCAATTGCTATTGCAACATCCAATTTCATTGGCCAACGTCACGAACAACAACGAAATTCTCGATAAACGCTTCTTGCCCGTTAATATGCTTCGAGGTAAATAGTGCAGTATATTGTGACGTCAAATTCAGTGAAAACATTGTTTTAATTTCAAAGGAGTGGAATTATAAGAAATAAGAGTAATTTTGGAGGAGTTTATGGATGTGTAAACGTGGCCTTTCACTAATAAATTTTACATAAAGTCCGAGCAAAGATTACATATTCAGTTTGTGAGTGAGGCGGCCGAGTTCAGTTAAACTTCAATAACCTCCTCCAAAATGAATTTTATTCCTATAATGTATTTCAGCTTTCATGGATTATATCTTGAAGAATTCTCCATACATTTAAATTGTTAGATATTCCCAATTATTATATAGATAGAGGTGATTTATCGAGTTTTCTCAATTAAATAAATGTCATATTGTCACCGGTGAAAATACAGGATTTCTAGTCACCGGATGACGTCTTAATGAAGCGACGTCACAATGTCTCTTCAATGTCGTCGTCAAGTAAACAACTGGAGTATTGACATGAAAAAATAATCCGCATCTAAAATCTCGGTTTCTGAGTAAAAAAATCTATATAATAAAAAGCATAACTAATCGACCATCATGAATATCAATAAAAATGCCACTCATGTCGATCAACGCAGTGGATTAAACTCGTTGCGGAACAAAGTTCCGCAACTCGTTTAATCCTTCTGCGTTGTTCGGCACTCGTGACATTCTTATTGATATTCACGAAGGTCAATTAGTTAAACTATAAAGAATTATTTCGATACATCACTCTTTTGGTGCTTATAAAAGTCACAAACCATTCAACATTACTACTAGTTTGCAAATTGTTACTCAGTTTATGAAAACTATGAAAACTGATCTCTAATTCCATCATTTCTTGTGCACGAGCTGGCGATAAAATCATCTATATATAGACGATACGCTTGTGAAAATAAATAGTGATACAGTATTTCCCTAGAGAGGGGGGCGAGGGGGTTAACTGCATGTTATTGTGTTATTTGATAAAACAGATTCTCTGTTATCTTTTATTGTAATGTCAAATTCCCTATTAATTTTCATTTGTAAAACCAGTTTGCTGTTACCAAGAAAACTCCAATTCCCTGTTAACTGTTATTGGAAAATTAAGTTTGCTGTTATGCTATTATAGGAACTCCCTTGCCCCATCTTCCTACCTCTGCCAATTAAAAAAAAAATAATACAAAAGAAGGTTAAGTACCTGACTTCATATAGCCACAAATGAGAATATCACTTGGTCGTGATGGGAAATTCTTGATCAATTCAAGCCCCTTCTCTGGGTCATCTGCGTAGTGTGGAAACGGTGGTAAGATCATTCCTTTGTAGACTATCTCCCTGTAAAAAATCCAAACAGAAAATACAGACAAGATCGCAAATGTCGTCTGGGCAGTAATTCGTGCATATTTAAGTCTATTAGTTGTATTCATTACACATAAACATGATAAATTAACAAGCATTCTGATGGTATTGCATAGCAATACACAGAGCCAATCGGTTTAATATATTGTTAATCCCATTAATAAGTTAGCAATGTTAGTATATGACCTCCTTACCATGAAAGCTTTTTATGGCACAATATTTTTAGCCATTTTGACCTTGACTTTGCACCGAGGGCAATTATTGAAACCCTTTACTCGCTTCTTGAAGGTCATGAAGGTGGACATTGAGTGATAAGATGTTGATAAATGGTATGCGACTTTCCTAGTTGATAGCCTTTTGTCGGTATCATAGCCCTGTGGTTGTTTACATCTTTTGATCGTCTTCTGTTAGTCGTTTTGTCCGGCAACGGATGACAGCTATTGTAATAACACTTTGCAATTTAATATTATGTTTGTTATCCCACGGTCATGGGTATAAAAGGCATGGGTGAGGCGTTGCTCGACATCTAGCGATAAATTCAATGCTAGGACCGTCATGAACTTACTATGAGGTAATTCTAGTATTCCATATTGTGCAATTTTTGGCAATTCTGGAATTAAATGCCCCTGGACAATTTTACATCTTCAGAAATTTACAATTCTGGTTGTATCACAATTTTTCACTATGCAATTCTGGATTTAACAGAATTGTTCATTATACAATTCTACAATTCTGGATTTAACAGAATTGTTCAATTTACAATTCTTGTTTTTCCAGAATTGTAAACAATTGCAATTCAGGTGCTAGGACCGTCTTGAACTTACTGTGCAATTCTTGGCAATTCTGGTATTCCAGAATTAAATGCCTCTGGGCAATTCGACATGTTGACAAAATCGCTGTAGAAACTACAGGCACGACAAAAGCGAATGAGTTGTGAAATGTCGAAATAAACAATTTTAGATTAAACTTTTGCCCCCGAATTGTTCAAAAATTCAAACAATCCTGGATTAATAGAATTTTCGAGTTCAACAATTCGGGAAAAACCAAAATTGTAAAAACACAATTCTGAATCAATTCTTGCAATTCCAGAATTGTTTAAATAATTCTGGTACACAAGTTTGTAAATATCTGGTAGTACCAGAACTGTGTTCATATATTGTTCAAATATCCTGTTGACATATTGACCTTGACAGAGGGCAATTTAAAAATAAAACTTGAAACCTGCTTTTAGAAGTTATTCTTTTTGTAGTAGGGAGTTCATATTTGACATGTGACTTACTTATGTCACATTTAAGAATTTTAAAACATTACAATTACAAAAATGTATAACGTTCAAATTTATTCTACATTAAGATCACTCTAATCCCCTGTAATCTATGTTTTCCTCTGACAACTCTGTCTTTTGTTATTATTTATAGCATCTTCATCAATAAACAAATGGCTTTTTAATTCAGCATGACAGAATTATATAATCTAACGGTAAACGAAAAAAAATTACCGAAAAATTACCGAAAAAAGTCACAGTCCTGAAAGAAAAAAAAATTTTTTTAGAACAACAATAAAAACTAGAAAAATGTGAGTACAGCTCACCAATATCACACCCCCGCTCCCCCTAAAAAAAGATCAAATCAAATTTTTAAATCGATGATGCACAAGGACAATGTATACTTAACATTCTGTGAAAGTTTCAATATATTCCATCAAGTGGTCTAGGAGGAGTTGTCGCCACAAAGTAAGTTCCCTATGGCGGACGGACGAATAGACGGACGGACGAACGGAAGGACACCATGATCACTATATACCGCTAAAGCGGGGGGTATAAAAAATCATGTAATGTATGCAGTAATTTTGACATAAATTCGTGTAATACATATAAACAAATTCATTGTATCAGGGAGTCCAACCTAATTGGTTGGAGAAGTCCTAATTTGGTTGGAGCAAAATCGTTTGCATGAGTTTAAGTTACTAAGAACGTTTACATCGATAAAAATGTTACTTGTCGGCAATGACTAAACAATTTCACCCTGTTCAGTCAATAGTTGTTCAAAACATATAAGATTTTGAAAAATATTGAAGACAAACATCCACGACCTACATTTTCAACTTTTGCTATATTTTCTTAACTGTTTTACTTCAATAACTTTTGAAATCTTTAATATTTTGAACAAGTATTGAATGAAAAAGATTCATTTATGTAGTTTTTGCCGAAAGGAAACATTTTATCAACTAAAATGCTCTTAATAACCCAAATTGATACATTTTGTACAGAAACGACTCCAACCAAATTAGGACTTCTCCAACTAATTAGGTTGGACCCCCTGTGGTATATTTTGTATAACTTTTGAACTGATTGGAAGATAAAAATTCTTGATTCAAAGTTGCCATTTAATCTACTAAATGTGAATATAAAATAAATGAAAAAAAATTGTGACACTTAGAGTATGGTTTCAAAGTAAATGACATAAGATTA